>CM027093.1:6510461-6677961 GCA_015343265.1 Pao palembangensis
AAATATGTTCTTGGTTTTCATTCCAAAGTTGTGAAACTGATGTTTTTCTTTTTGGCTTTTTTTTTTTTTTTTTTTTTTCATGACGCCCCCTCAGCCAGTCTGAGGTTAAGCGTATATTTTCAGAAGTCGGACACTGCCTGCCACTTTGGTCCAGCCCTCGGTATTTACCGCGGGGGTGAGTGGATAAACAAAGACGCACCACGTGTGTGGGTGACGCTGCCACCTCAACGCAATCGTCCCCTGATGGCTGCAATTTCTGCCCCCACAAAGCCTGAACTCATACAGGTTGAGAAAACGTAGTGTCAAAGACAATGAAAGGACACAGTTTTACATCCCGCAGCGTGGGCAGGAGTCGCTGCGGAGCGGAAGCCATTTCGCCCACAGCTGGGGCTTTTTGCAGATACAGTAACTGTTTTGTTATTTCCAAAAGGCAGATAGTTTAGTTCAACTAAAAGTATATCTGACTCACCACCGATCCCTAGACTCAACAATGATTAGTGGGCACTCTTATTTTGAGCTGGACTTGTCTCAAAAACAACAGGAAACAGAGGGCAGCTGATAGAACCTGGCATGTCAAAATGTCAGGGATAGGCTGATTAGCTCCCACATTTGTTTTAAAGGTGGTGGAAAACACCAGACTCACCGCAAGCCCACAATGGCACAATGGAGAGTGAAGCAACTATAAACACAACCTGAATAAATACACACGTGTAACCGTGTTTAGTCGCCCTCATCTCATCATCATCAGGCAAACGTGGTAATGAAAACAATAAATGCAATCTATCCTTTTTCCTCCTCTGAGCAACGCACCACTGAGAATAAACAGGGTCATGTGAACAGGATCCCAAGGCTGCATCAGCAGTGAAGCTCTGGTTCAGAAAGTGTTTACATGCAGTTAATGGATCATTCCCCATTCCTGTGTTCGGGCTTAATCTGAAAGAACAGTGATGCCCAGACCGTGTATGAATGTGATTGAGGATTCTACCAAATATGACCCCTTTCGGACCGAGTTAATCAGAAATCAATGTTTACTCGTCGATGTTTGATCTAGGCTATGGTCATATTGAAGTTCAGGTGTGACTGAGAGCCTGCCCTTTGCTTTATGAGACCTTTATTTAAACAAGACAGCTCACATTTAGCTATCTTCCCTCTCTAATAAGGACACACACAGGTGGTGAGATGGAGTAAATATGCAGGAGTGGCCTGTTCTGAACTTCAAACTACCTTCTCCAGATGTCAAAAACCATCATGTCAGTAATCAGAGAGGATGAAAACCGCACCTACAGCCAGGAGCAGAGGCAAAACTCTGTCTGAGGCGTCGGTTATTAAATGTCAGGTTAACTAAAACACAAACACACACTTCTGGAAATCCCCCACCTGAAGGGCATTCAAATCAATACAAACGCAGCAACGACACAGTGGTGCGAACGCCTACGCCAAAGATCTTTATTCGTTCAGGTAGAATCATTTGGCTTCTAAACTGGTGGTAGTCAAAAATCCATCAAGGATGACCCAAAATGGAAACATATGCCTCTAAATAATCCAGAATAATCCTTCGGATTAAAAGGCGTGCTGCCTGTCTCTCTCTCTCTCTAAAGTGGGAGCAGAGCAGTCAGGATGTGCTTGTCTCCTCCCAGCTGGAAAACACAGACTGGGATGACCTACATTATTGCAGAGTGGGCACACGGGCTTCACGAGCCCAGCCAGCCAGCTCCAAGGCACGAGTCTGCAGCAGCAGACAAGAGAGCTCCAGCCTCCTGTGCACACACAGTTATTAGCACAGCAGCTGCAGATTAGCATTCTGTGTTTCTTGAGGCCCGCCCCTCTAACCCCTGCCTTTGATATGTGCCACAACCTGCCACCTCCAGGGGGCAAGGCGGACTCAAGGGGAATGTTAAACGGTCCTTCCCTTTGAGATGAAATGTTCAACTATGAATCATTGATGACCCCGGCGCCACATGTTACTCCGATCTTGATAGCTTCCGGCTAAAATAACCCAGCAACAAAAATGTTAGCTTCTCATTAAATGCACTTTGATAATTAGAGGCTAATTTATGGCAGATTGGTTTACTTTTGGGGGGCAGGAGAGAGTTCAAATGCAATAGTGCTGCTTTTAAATTAAACCCTATCTGTCTGTAAGATTGTCTGTGTCCCCGTGTTATGACCTTAAGTTTATGTGTCACTCAGATGTGCAGAGAACCCTGATTCCTGTCCAACCACCACAGGCCTCAGCATTACATGAATGTCTTCAGTTTACTGACATGTGTCAGGAATGTCTGCATTATGACAACACTGGGAAGATATGGCGTCAAGCTTTAGAAAAAAACCCTTGGTTCTGCATTAAAGTGATTTTGCCCACTCTAATCACCTTTTTCAAACGCGCCCTCTTCTCAGTGACAGCTGCGTGGCCACTGGCCCTCAGCGTAGGGAGGTGTGCCCCCCTGACGCGATGTGATTGGTCGGAGAAGTTTAACAGCCACCCACAACAGCCAATCAGAGCAAGGATTAGGCGCTGCCATCTCAAGCGTTCGCTCTGTCGTGCGTAATGGGCGCAGGCAGGGAGATCGGTTTCGATTAATGCTCGTCTGAGTTTAGATACTCTTTTATGCTCATTCATATGTTTTGATTCGAGATCAGTATGAGAAAAATGACGCAGTTAAAGCTCCTAAGCGGAGGACTTGTGCGTCCTCGAAGCACACATCTGCGGTGACACTGAATCAGACCTACCCATCCCCCGTTATCTTGTATCCAGCTGTTCAGGGACCCATTTAAATATTCCGTCATCCACTCCGCGATGTTGTCCACCTGCGGGCTCATCTCCTCCTTGGCCGCGCACTCCGTGCACACCGCCGCCCCGAACTCGAAGAAAGCGATAATCCGGCCCCAGTTCACTCCGTCCCGGAACAGTTCGTCTATCACCTCTGCGAACCTCCTCTGCGCCGTGGTGGACGTGAGATATAGCTGGCGCGACATCTCCGTGAAGTCCGGCTGGTACAGTCTTTCAAGTTCATCCCCAGCCTCTCGCAGGACTCTGTGGATGGTGGCGTGCTGGTCGGACTGGGGGGTGCGTTTGCAGAGGTGGGAGATGCTCCCGCGGTCGGGCCCGGTGCCGGCCTCATGACACCGACGAACCAAAGTCGGTGCAGGGGCAACTACTGAGCCGTTATTTGCTGTGTTTTTGTCTTGGACATCCTCAAATCTCCACACGAAGCCGCGCTTAGACAGTTTATGGAAGATATATTCCTCCACAATGTCGCGATTATACTCCCTCGCCATCCCGGCTTAATTTGGCACTTTATATACACGTTTATAGCGCTTCCCCTAAATTAAATACATTGTGGTCGAACAAACGCGCTGTAACGCACAGCGGACGCGTCGCCAAAGTCGGTAATGTTGGAAAATTAAAGTCAGTGATAATCCCGCACAAGGGGCAAATGCTTCATGAGATGAAGACGCCCCGTGCAGAAAAACGTCTCAAAAGTCAAAAAACATTTGATTCCGTTTCAATATCGGTCTTTATAATCCCGGGTTTGAGGAGGGTAACCTTTTCTTTGCGTAGAAATCCAGTATGCGGAAGAGGCTGGAGTAGTGTTGATCTGCTTGCGCACATCAGCCGGGCGCGGAGGCGATGCGGAAAAAAAAAAAAAAAAAAAAATCATGAATGAAGGCCAAAGTTGGATGCGCCTGAAGGGACCGTCAACTGTTTCCGCGGCGTTTACGCGCAGCGAAGCGCAAGACCGTGAGCCAGACGAGGTCGGACTGAGCCCCCCTCTCCGAGATTCCTCCCCGGCAGCTCGTCTCTCTCCGGCAGTTGGCCGTGCACTGTTGGTGAGGTATTTTCTGACGTCAACTTTACAAAGTAATTCCTGTGGCGGAGCCCAGGGACCCACAGTCAAGCACCGCGCTGGAAACCGACAAAGCGTCTGGTCTCCTAACTGCGATCGAACCACCGAGGAGAGGGGACCAATCCAGAAAACTTCATCGATGCGTCAACAGAATGTGGAAAGAAAGATCCAGTTTAAGGCAGAGAACACAGGAAGAGCCCGTTCTTTGATGCGGTTGAGCCACCCCCTTGTGGATGGAGATCAAACCTCAGGAAACCCTGCAGAATTTTGCGCATATACACTTCTGTACATCCTGCATGTATTCTGAAGCGTGCAAAACAACTTAAATCACCCCCAAAAAATAAAAGACCTATAAAAGAAAAGTTTTTATTCTCTGGTTTTTATTGAATCATGTAAGAAAATAAGACCGAAATAATCCACCTCACGTTTTCTTTCCATGGCACACAAGGTGAAGGTGTCAAGAATATTTGTTTGGCAGAAAAAATGAAGCAAAAGAAAAAAAAAAAAAGCAAAGAAACTGAGACCATATTCTCCCCTCTGTGACAATGTCATGACAGAATAAACGCACGTCGAGTTGCACAACTTAAGATCTTAACCAGGTGTTTTTGAACTTCTGTGAGCGCAGGCTTCAATTGCATAGCTTAAAGGCTAAAACCAAACGTGACAAAACTGTGTTTATACGAGCTACATGTGATGCTACCTCAAGCTAAAAGATGGCGATGGCGGTGAGTGCCACGACTATGTGAAGCTCTCAAGTGCAGGACAGTAGGCCTTTAACCAATATCAAATGAGAACCTCATCCGACTCGAGTCCATTCTCACTTTCATTTGTTGGGTTTCAGTAAGGCTTATATTTAACAGACAGGCTGGAAAATGGTAAAACACGCAAAAACAGCTGGCATTTCACAACAAAAAAGTACATCAACTGGTAAACTTAATGTGGGTTCAGCCACATTGTTCTGCAGACGGTGCCATCCTTACAGCGTCAGCTTCATCAGTAGTCACGTCTTAAGGCTAAGAATGGCGCCTGCAGTTGTGACTGACAGAGATCAACACAGCAGCGACGTTTTTAAATTAATCTCAAACATATTGCATTTACAGAAATTGTCTGAACACATTTTGGCATTCAACTATGGTGTTTAAAAATAATAATCCTTCAAACTTGATTTGTAAATTCTCCCAAATAGCAACAGGCCAAAGGTAGACTGGCTAGAGCAAATACTGGAACATTTTCCTCAAATCACAATATACAGAAAAAAAAACCCAAAAGAGAACACAAGAATTACAAGACGGTTCAAGGCTCGACAGAAACTGGGAGGGAATATCAATATCACAAGAGCTAGAAAATCTGAAATGCTCAGGACAGTCTGACAGCAGAGGGACAAGGGCCTCTGCCTCCATGTTAGTTTCCTCTACATTTTTGGCCTGTGTGACACAATGACTCTCTAGCGCCGCCACTGTACCTCACATGGGAGTTACTTGAACCTGCAAGTCTCCCTGACCAGACTCCCGTCACCCCAACAGATGACGGGTCATTTCTGGAGAAAACTCCAAGACAGAACTGAATGTAAATATGTATTTTTATGCATTCAATTAAACTGTATGAACTGTCTTCACATGAGGTGAAATGATGTCAAAATGACTTCTGCATGTTCTTTAGCGAGTATATTTAATGGCTTTAATCGCACCAGAGGCTGGCTCAGTCACAGCAATCACGCATGCACTCAGCCCCCCCCACCGCACCCAAATTTGTGAGTGTTATTCTATGCAAATGTTTTTGCATTTAAAAAAAAGTAACAATGAAAATCATCATGTGACCCCAGGTCGCCAGCAGCATCTAGACTGCTCATGCCTCAGACCTGGTCCAAACATTAAAGTTATTCAGTCAGACAGAGGCTTTGCCAGCAAAGACTCGCGTGTTCAGGGGGCGGTGCCTAAAATAGAATTCTCAAAATATAGAGAGGAATGGAACAATAAGACACAGCTGAGCAGTGGCTTTCTGCCACGATTTGCTGAACCAGTTGGACAGGCAGGCCTAGCGCTGATTTTCTTAAACGTTACACATTTCCAAAGCAGAACCACCTTACAACCAGGCTGGGGGATGTTTAGTCTGCCCTCACGCCTTAAAGTAAGGCTGCCTCCTCAAAGAGAAGCAGGTGGACACATTAAAAGTCACTGGAATGTTGTGAGAGGAAAACCGACACCACTGGGGAAATCTGGAGGCTTTACATCAGCAGACAAGCGTACAGTAAACATCTGCCACAATTTAGATGACATCAGAAATGCATTCAAAGACTCGCCTCCTTCCCCCTCACCTATAGTTGTGTACTAACTGAGGGGCTGGATGATGGTACCGAGGAAGAGGAGGGGCGCCAGCCGGTGAAGACAGCGGGGCTGCTGCTATTCCCGCTTGTCGGCTGCTTTCGTCTGCTCCCTCTGAATCATGCAGCGCCGCACGATGCTGTCAAAACTCCCCAGGTAGAACAGTGCGATGGTGCGAAATAATCCCATGGTGACGATCTGTGTGGAGGAGACGAAAACCGTGGATCGTAAAATAAAACTCATTTGATCAGACTCATCTGCTGGCTGGTACCTGCTGAAGACCTTCCGTTATGGAGGTGACAGGTGACATTCCGCAGGTGACGGCTGATAACATGTAACCGTCGGGTCCCACAGAGCTGTTGAAGTTCCCCTGCTGCAGGTCAGACAGACTGATTATCACTCATACTCACGGCTCACAGATCAGCTGATGCAGTGGCACTCGTGTCTCACCACTGCATCCCGAACTATCACTTTGGCCACTTGGTCCGGCTGACAAACCCCAGAAGTCTCGGAGATTAATTTGGTCTCTAGAGGCTAGAAATGACAAGAACAAAGGAGAACCATAGAAGAACCAAGGCAGAATGGATTTGAGGGTATACCGTGTGGAAAACGTGTGTACCTTTGTCTTATTTTCCTCGGCTAATCCTGGAGTATCGGTATCAGGAGGATAGGCAACAGTCACATAAATGTTGTATGGCTTTATCTAGAGTGAAATAGAAACATTCATTTTTAATAGCTGTGACTCGAGATTTATTTAAAGTTTAGCTATTCTTTTTTGTGGTATTTCCTTACACTGCTAAATAAAACCCATGGAAATTTGGCAGTGTTTGGAACAAAAGCCTACCATAAATGCAAACACTCACCTCCATCTGCAGAGATTCTGCTAAACCACGTAGGGCAAACTTGGAAGGGGAGTAGGCGGTGTAGCCGAACAGGCCAATCTGGCCGGCCTGGGAGGACACAAACATGATGCGGCCCATTCTCCGCTCCTTCATGGTGGTGATGACAGCCCGTGTTGGATAAACACTACCCAGATAGTTCACTTCCATCAGTTTCTGCCAGGAACAGACAGAAAAGTAACACACATTAAAATCTAATGGAAATAACATTTTACCACTTGGGTGCAGATATGAAAAGGGAATATTTATATTTATTCAAACTGCTTCTGTACTGTACAGAAGATTTTATGGACAGCAATAATGAGGCCATGCGAATTTCTCATTTATATTAAGAGAAGCTTACTTTGAAATTGTCCACCTCCACATCCTCAAACTTTCCAGAAAGGGATGTTCCAGCACAGTTCACCAGCATATCAACTGGTCCCAGCTTCTCTTGAGCCTACATATAAAAACAGCAGTTCAGTACTTCAATTGAATGCTTACACAGTATGTGACAATGGTATTAAAAAGCTAAGTTTACCTGTTTTATGACACTTTCCACTTCATAATAATCACTGGACACATCCACTGATGTGCAGACCACCACCTAAACATAATGGGTTATTTGTATGAGCTGCTGTTAATTATAACACTTACAGTGAAGTCTGAATATTTAAAAAAAAAAATTCAATCTTTAAGATTGAAACCCATACCTGTTTGTCATTAATGGCAAATTTGTCCACCTCTTTCTTCGCTTGCAGCAATTTAGCCTATGGAGGAAAGCACACGTACAGTCAGGTTAGGTTCAATACTTGAATTTTCACATGCAAAAATTGGACTACAGAAGCAAATTGAGCCAACATACTATTTATTGCCATTTCTGACACCAAAAAATATTACTTGGCTAGAAGAATTGTTTTCTTCCAATGTGGTGTTTACTGACCTCATCCCGTGCCACTAAAGTGATGAAAGCTCCTTGCCTGTAGCACTCAATTGCAATTGCTTTTCCAATCCCACTTGAGCCACCCGTCACCTAAAATTTGAAAAAGAATATATATCAAACTATCAAATGTTAAGAAAACATAGTCTGTAATTACCATTTGTTTCCACATTACACTGGTACGCCAGTTATGTGAAGTAATAATTTGTCAAACTGCATTCATTATGAATTCTAGGGGAAAATAACTTAATGTTATTTTTTTGCTTTGAATTTCAGTAGGTGAAAAGTCAGCGCATGTGGGCGTGCCGTTGGTCTGACAGCTACTAGATTTAACACAAATAAAACAATAAACTAATCAATTAAATCAAATTCTAAAGTTATAACGGAAATGGTCAACGCCAAAACATTATTTGACAACATAAAGTCGTCTTACTAGCTCGTCAGAACCTCGAGCTAGCCAGAGAACACTAGTTAGCACAGATGGTTTACTTACCACAACGTGGGCCCCGTTGAGTTTCAAAGGTTTGGGACTAATAAGAGGCGATATCATGTATAACAGCAACACAAACGCAACGATGAAGGCAGCGACAACGAGGAGCATCGTGAATGGCAAGAGCAGCCACCAGGAGTTGATGAAAAGCCAATCCGTGACCGTTGAGCTCAACCCTTCTTCAGCTGACATGGGTAAAACCGGGTGATCTTTAGCTTGTTTGCTAAATAGCGGGCCAAATTCTGCGGTCCAATAACAAAATTTAGAGGCAGGCGGCGGCCCTCGGAAGAGGTGGTGAAACGTGCACGTCGGGGGAGGAGCTGTTGCACGGTTTTTCGGTCACGATCAGAAACGTGTAGAGACAAAATAGAATAGCCGCTGTGGACTTTAGCACCCCGTGACAAAGCACAGTCTCCATCAACCAAAACAAATCGAACTGTCCACCTTAAATGGACTCCTTCTGGTGAAACCTGGTACTTGTAGTTTTCAATTCAAACGTTGTCTCTATAACGCCGACGCTCATTGAAATAAAAACAGCAACTCCCACAATGCAATACTCTACTTCCTTATTCGATATATCTTTTACGCTGCGTTGGTTTATTTACACAAGTTTAGGGCTGTGTTAGTTTACGGGAGTACCTGTGAATTTAGGTTTAGGACACATGTGTTAGCTATAAGTTCTTGAAAATATACTCTGAAAAAACAAAGTTTGATACAGATTTATTCCAACGTGGAAGGACTTTGAAGGGTATCTAATGAGGCGACGCCACCGCCTGGTGTATGAAGATAAAGCCTGGCAGTTTGCAGTTTATTTCAAGCCAACTGGAGGGTAATATTCTCATAAATATATTCCCATATACTCCCACTGAAATTAACCACAGCTTCAGTTTTTCCCCTCTAGGTTTGCTCATTCATGTGTGTGGCACTATTTAATGGTGATACAAAATAGGAAAATTAATTTTCCAGCCCTTGATAGTATATATTGATGCCTTATGAAGTTATGTAATCTCTATTGTAAATATTTGTTGGCTGGATGAATTATACACGTTACACAAAAATACAAAGAACTGTAAGCAGCTATAACTTTTATTTACATTAAAGAAAAAAGCAATTTGTATGTAAAAGTGACCTTTTTGCAAAAAGAAAAGTTTCAGCTGTATATGTATAGACATTTACAGTAAAATACGAACTGGTTCCCAGGAGACAGTTTCAACAATGCAAAAGCAAAAGATACAGTTGCAACTTTTTGGATCTTACTTTAAAGGTCTGACATGTAAATATCAGTTTTATTCACCATGTACTTGTATTCACAATATAGTGGATAAATGCAGTGCGAGAATTTTTAAAATTGAATAAAAAATAATCATGCAACTTTTCATAGAAGGCACGTGGCAGCAAATTGCTACTAATGGCGACATTAAGTTAAGACTTGTGTACTGTTACGTAGTATACAAGAAGACAATCTCTCCACACCTCCAAATTTGCAAAGTGTCTAGAAATCAGTACTAAGTTGTAATTTTTCTGCCATTCCTGGTAAAGGTACAGTTCACCTAAAACTCAGACCTGAATAGTTTCATTTTAGGGTGAACTGTCCCTTTACAGATAACCAGCAAAAGCACACATTAAATCAAGTAAATTTATGCTTATAAACTACAGATTTGTGACCACTGGTGACATTTAATTCAGAGAGGTAAAAGTATTGCTGGTCTGGTGCACTGGCTTGTTTTGGTCCAAGATACAAATACGATATTTATTAATGAGATTTACATTAAAATAGATTACTGGTCTCCTCTTCATAATCTAATAATCTTATCTAGTGTTTATTTCCACATTTATTCCAACAACCATTTCAATTTTCTGGCATATTGGCATTTTTGTTCTAATACGTTATACGTGAGACACCTTTAGTCTTTGGAGTGGAGAGTCAAATAAAGTTCCATTTATTTTCTTTCTTAACTTTGGAGTAGTACATGCCATCATATATATAAAATAAAATGAAGTCCTCCACCCTCTGTGTGGTTATCAATGCAGTAATCATATCCATGTGCAACAAAACCCCCAAGGCCTCAGGAACAATTATTGTGAGACAGAAGAAGAGACACAAGAACAGGAAAGAGACAATCACTAATTCTTTGGTTTAGCCAGGCTAGGTTCAATCATCCCACCTAGCCTTCTTGTCCAAAATCTTCTGTGAATTTTTTCAGTTTTTCCAGGTCTTCTTCGTTGACCGTTGGCTTTGTGTTTGCCAGAGACCTCAGCATGTCAGGCTGGAGAAGAAAAAGGACAAAAAATGTCACAGCAGTAAAATATTTCAGTCTGTTGTATCACAATCGGACTATATCCTTACCATGCTTACTATAGGCTCCAACAGTTTCTCTCCAGGCACATCCATCCATGTCATTTCAATGGCGTTGGGGTCCCCAGGTGAGCACGGTGTCAAGAGGTCATCAATGATAGTGTTGGGGTCAGTTCTTGATGGGCCTCGCACCTTAATCAAATTAAAATATATAGCAAATTAATAACAACAAAAGAGACTGGAACATTAAAAGGGAAACGGTTATAAAAGATGTACCCGTTTGAAGTGGGTTGCTGACTGGACCTTTCGTACAGGCTGCATGAGAGCATCTCTGACAATGATAGAAATATCTGCGCCTGAGTATCCATCCGTCTTCTTGCCGAGGGTCACAAAATCTGACTCTGTGAGGCTATTGGGAGTTGAGCCCAGATGGAGTTTGAACATGAAGCCACGGGCATGCTCCTCAGGCAAGGGAATGTAGATCCTCTTCTCAAATCTGATCGAGTCAATGATGGAGGACAGTCACAACACAAAAACACCACTACTGGACCCTTTCCCAGAGGGACAAAACTTACCGTCTCCTGATAGCTGAGTCCAGGGTCCACGGGATATTTGTAGCTCCGAGCACCAACACTCCCTCGTTGTCATTCCCGACACCTGGGAACCAAAGTGCTCCTGAGTAAATTTACACTTAAGCCATCTTAAAACATGAAGGGGCGACGCTGAGATATATATTTTTTTAATGTTGCTGTATGTTACATGTTACTAGTGTTCTGGAATCTAAGAAAATATGTTGTACTTGGCCACACCTCAGTGATGTCACAGTGTGTGTTTTTTTTCCCTCGCGTCACAAAGCATACCTGTCCTGACATCTGATTATGGGTGTGAGCAGAACCAACATAGATTTTAAAAGAGTTTCTATATGAAACGCTGCACCAGACCAGAAATTTATCGGAAAGTTTGGGAAGATGACAGTTGAAATATTTTAAGAAAAACTTGTAGATATACAGCTTTGCTCATGATTAGTGGCTGCCAGATGACAATGATTTGAGGGGAAGTTCTGGAAGCAGAAAGATCAAAATGTTCAACATCCACTTTTCTGCTTTAATTTTCAATCCCACAGACCTCACACTCAATGTAAAAAAACAAGCAAGTACAGTTTTAATTTTTAAATTAAAAAAAAAAGTACAAAGAGAAGTTATTTACTCCTAATAAGAAACAGTTTTATCTCATCACTCACCCTGCATCTGAACAAGAAACTCGGTCTTTATGCGACGCGCCGCCTCACTCTCGTTCTCGCTTCTTGACCCGCAGAGGGAGTCGATCTCATCAATGAAGATGATAGATGGCTTGTGCTCCCGGGCAAGGCTAAAAAGATTTTTCACCAACCTGGGGAACAAATGACAGATTGTTAAAGAAAGTCGGGAAGCAGTATACCCAACCCTTACCCTTTTGGGAGGCCATTACTTACTTCTCACTTTCTCCCAACCATTTGGAGACAAGGTCAGAAGAGGAGATGGAGAAGAAGGTTGAGTTGTTTGCCTCCGTAGCAACAGCTTTAGCCAAATAGGATTTTCCTGTGCCTGGCGGTCCAAAAAGCAAGATCCCCCTCCAAGGAACTCTCTTTCCTTTCAGATAATGACAAGAATATCAGTAAAAAGCTTTCATGCACTGTAACACAAGTGTAGCTTGTGAAACTGATATTGTCTTACGCAGTTTAAATGATGTAACAAGAATTCCTAATCAAAACATTAAGTACCAGTAAAAAGGTGGGGAAATTTAATTGGGAGGATAACTGCTTCTTTCAGTGCCTCCTTGGCGCCTTCTAAACCGGCAACATCATTCCATTTGATGTTTGGTTTCTCCATAACAATGGCACCTGCAAACATAAAACCCCCAAACCAAGATTAATTCTGATACGATGATAACTGATAACTAATTAACTATAAATAATGATCAGGAATAAATCGATAGTGACAGTTCGGATCTTATAAAAGAAATGGTGCAAACCTGAGAGTTGATTCTGGAACTTTTTCTTCTCTGGGTCATCGCCTTCATCACTTTCATTCCTAGAAACCAATATTATAATTTACATATATGGTCCATTTCTATTGACCTAGAACACCATACTTAATTTCCCTGTAAGCCAACATAGGCATCCAGGTCTGACTGGCATCTCGTGTACAAATACATCTTGTTGCCCTACCCCTAAACTCACCCTTTATCATCAGACTGTGACTCCTTGACAGGCTTGGCCGGCGGAGCCTTTTCTTTCTTCTTTAGATAGTCCTTTAACTTCTCTGCTCTGTCCAAGTATTCAGCACATTTCCCCCTGATGCTTTGTTTGGCTTTCTCACTCTGCGTCTCATCTGTGAGGAGAAAGTACAAATAAAATTCTCATTCATTATTCAGGTGATACAAACCCTCAAAACAAACAACTGCGATTGTTAGACTGTGAAGCCACTTGATGTTTTATCCCTTACATCTCATCACATGGAGGAAGTACTGAACGGCAGACTGGTATAGACCGAGAGCCTCTGCATAGTTCTGTGCTTTATCCTCTTGAGCTGCCTTGCTGGCAAGATCGATTGCTTTCTGAAATAACAATTTCAGAACAATTAGTCACAATAACCAACACAATAACTAATATAAAGCTTACAGACATGTGATTAATACATTTCTTTATAACACACGTTAAAATAAAAAAAAAAAAAAAAAAATTGAATTTGAATTGAATTTATTCCAGTGTTAGGGTACATTAATTACAATAATGACATAAAATATATTTCAGAGAACCAGCAAATCTCTATACTGTATTAAAGTTACATCGAGTTTGTTATGACACTTGCCATGTTGAGAATCTTTCAACCTCAAAATATGACTACTTCATTTTCTGTTAGTGTGAGCAAGCTTAATTTTCGTCTTATAATCAGTCAGCTATTTTTGCTTTCTATTAAAATCGGATTCCTTTAACAAACCAAATAATACCCGCCAGCTAGCAACATTAGCACTTCTGGTCAATAAAAGTTGGCGACAAAAATCTGCCGCATCTGTACGTTATGTAACTACAGTTAACGATAGCTTCTATGTTACAAATATTCTGTCACACTGAAATGTCTATTTATAATCACAGCAAAATAAATAATAACAGCAAAATAAACTTAGATCTAGGTTGAACAAGCAAGCCAACTATGCTAACATACGTTAGCGGCTATTTATTACGAACACTGTTAACTAGAAACAATCAGATGATTATGCACATAACACAGCCATTCCAATGGTTTCGCTTGCCGACCAAGTCGTCCTGCAATTTAGTCTTGATCTCTTAAGAATTTTTGGGCTTATTTAGTTTTGTTCAGTTCTTGGGTTGGTCCTCGACTTACCTGTAAATTAGTCGTGTGAGCCATACGGACTAATTGCTTGTCCTCTAATCGAAATGAACGTAACGCCGCCCTTGATAAACAACTTTTTAAGAGAATAAATCTGACTATTAAATTGGGTTAACACACTATAATCGAGGTTTTAATCAAGCTTGTTTTCTTTTCTTGTATCACTCCCGACTGAGACCGAGTAAAGGACTTCCGCATTAAAACTCATCTGTCGCGTGCACGCAATGTTATGACGTCAGGACGTACAGTTAAGACGGCGCCGCGCAGACGTGGAGTTCAAAATACTGTACTTAGAACGCACCACTGTAAAGGGAATGTGCATGAATATATATTTGTAACAACCTCTTTATTCGCTAGATACTCCTGTAGTTCTTCCACTCTGTCCAGGTACTGTTTACATTTATCCCGGATCTTCTGGTTGCCTTCTTTACCCTGTGGCTCCCCTGAAGAGATAAAAACAATTATTAAATATCATTCTTTCAAATGAGTGAATTAAATATTCAGTCATTTAGATATACATGATATATACCCTGCCCAGATGATTAGCTATCAACAATAAACTCTAACCAATATATACTAAGAACAATAGAATAAATGACTTTGACCTACTTAAGCATTAATGCCTAATAAACGGAGTGTTGAATAACTCGGAGCAAAACGGATAGCAGCTGCAACTACATAGATAAATACACCTGTAAAACATGATTGTCTCAGATGTCGTAGATGTTTTTTCTTGTACTGTTTAAAAGGATAATGAATAGTTCACTTGCTTATTGTAAAATCTCCCTGGACCCCTATCATTTTCACAAATTCATTTTAAATTAATAAGCATTATACACTGATGGCTGGCTTGAAATGTTTCAAAGTAGATGGATTGGATCTGTAACCAAGGTAACACACGTTTTACAATGTGCAGAAAGTACTTGACAGCGTGCTGGTAGGAGCGGATGGCCTCCTCATATTTCCCATCCTGGTCTTCCTGTGCGGCCTTCTGTGCTAAGGCAATAGCTTTCTGTAAGAGAAGCAACTTATAATGTCATACTGTGCAATCTTATTTCCAGTAGGAGCGGATGCTTAAGAAAAACACAAAATACTCTATTAACTGATCAACTAAGTCTTCTTGGATATATGCATTAAACGTCATGGAATTTATTGATGACAGTTATAGGGCTTAATGTGCTTTGTTATTTGTTATTGGTGCCACTTTTGAGAGAGTTTTTTGCCTTTGAGTTAAATATTGTGAGTACCCTCAGTTCAAAAGTTTCATTCATTTTAAATATTGCTGCTGAATGATGCTCCTCCCTTTAGGTTCATTATGGTTTTAGTAAAACGAAATCATGCAGAATATTTGATATAAACAGTCAAAACCTCAAGTTGTAAAGGTTTCATCAAACAATTAATAATATAACTTCAACAACAACACGCTATCAGAGTCACAAAACAAAGGTGTTTTCTCGGAATAAATCAACTTACACTTTACATTTAATGTGATATTTTTCCATCCGCAAATGCGCGCATTGAGCAAGAACTGGAAATATCCATTACAATTGTCCAAACTTAGGTGATCAATAAATTAAACAGCACACGCCTTAACCAAAACTCAACAGAATGTGTATGTGTGTGTTTGTTTACACGTCAAAGAGAAGACGGCCGTATGAAATGAGGTTGATCTTACCTGTAGATTCGTCGGCTCCATTAAGTTCAAGAGTCAAACTGCGTTTAAGTTTCGTTTTGTCACTCCACATTTCCTGTTACCTGATCAGGTCCTCAGAACTGTCAAGCGCTGAGGAAAGTTGCCTTCTCTCTCTGGAATGGCAACAATGACGCGAGAAAAAACTCTTGTCAATGACTCACATCAGTGAATTGTTGTCATGCAACAAATGACGCAGCTGTGCAATTGTTTCAACCAGGCAACTTATGAGTCGACATTGTAGTCGTTTAGCTTAAAATATTGACTCAAAATATCTTACATTTTACTGAGACAGAAATGTGTCCTTTTTCTTGTCATACGGCTCTCATTATAGAACTCAAGTCGACCTAATAAACCAGTGAAACGAGTACTACGTGTTTACGCATGCGCGCCACCACCATAGCGCATCACCAGAGGGGGCCCTAAGATCGTCTAAAAATGATTCTCGAATTGTTTATTGATTAACTCAACATTTTAAATAAATAAACAAATAAACGAAACAAATAACCAAAAAAATCTCTCACTTACATACATTTTTAAAGCTCAGAAAGTACAAATTATTGTGAAATGAAAATATTGACGCATCGCAATCCCGGTAATTTTACGTCTTTGTTTAGACTGAATACATTTTACAGCCTAAATAACTTTCTCCAGTGAAAAATCTAAGATTGAACTGAATAAAAGTCTCAAAATTGTGAACCTATCAGAAATAGAATCGGAAACCTTCGTCACGATTTGGTGGATTGTAATCACGCACGGCCCGCAGACACCTGATCACCCCAGTGTGGGGCAAAGTTTTAGTCAGGAAGACGGAAAGGTGGTGGTCTGGAAACATGCTTCTGAAAGTGAGCACGCCGCCAGCCGCAGAGCTCTGAGTCTATCTATACTGGAGGAGAAGCGCACATAAATTGCACAGCCCATAAGGCGCGTTTTATGGAGATCTATAGATGACAAGAGCTGCGCGGCGCGGGTTTCCCTCAGCATCGACTGGGACCTCTCATGCGTGCGGAACATGGCGAGAGGGATGAGGGAAGCTCACCTCTTCGCTGTATTTGTGATATTTTCCACAACATTTTTCATTTGCGCCGATGGACAAGACCCTTTTGACAACCTAAAAGGATTTAATTTAAACCCTCCATATTTTAACCTCGCAGAGGGGTCTAGAATTTCTGCCACAGCAACCTGCGGTGAAGATGAGAGTGGAAGACCCAGATATGATTTATATTGTAAACTTGTTGGTGGACCGACCACCGGAGTTCCTACTGAAAATATTCAGGTAAGGAAAAACTGCATATTTGACTAAAGGGTTTGGTCTGACTGTGCGCACTGTACATTGTTTTTCCAATATTTAGGAATAGATCACGGTTTGTGAGACTAAATGATGTGTTTAAATGTTATTGGAAACGCGATTATAAGTTCAGGTAAGTAGAAAAGAGTTTTTCTCCAGAGTATCTAAGATTTTCCAAGGCAAATCTGCTTTTAAACGTGTGTTCTACTTGGAAATTACCCCAAACCTTTAGATTTGTTTTGGAAAAGCACTCGTTTGCACTCCTAGAGCTGCTTTTCCTTTGTTGCCTGTGTAATTGATCTACCTGCTCCATAAAAGTTGCCATGAAGCAACTTGCTAAAAGCTCAGAATGTTTAGATTGGAATACTTCTTTCATTTGCAGACTGTTTTACAGCCAATGTGAAGGTTGCTTGAAGTGTCTGACTGTAAATGTGTCCGTATACCCCCCAAATTTGTCAATTTAGGGTCAGTACTGCAGCTTCTGCAACGCCAATGATCCAAACAATGCCCACCCGGTCAGCAACGCTATCGATGGGACAGAGAGGTGGTGGCAGAGCCCACCCCTCTCCAGGGGATTGGTCCACAACGAGGTGAATGTCACCCTGGACCTCGGTCAGGTGAGATGATCATATTTTTGTCTGCTACGAACTGCTGTTAAACTGCTTAATGAGGGGTTGTGGCAGCAGAAATGGTGTTAACAGGGTTGATTTTTTTGTGTAGCGGAGTGGTGGAACACCTTTTGTGTGAAACTGGACATGGTTTCCTGTCAGCACGCTTCCAAAGCACTTGTACGGCCCCATTTACAGTTGGAGCTGCATCATCCCGGGCAGTGGTGGTCATGTGAATAATGCAGCGAGCTTGCCAAGAATCAGATCCACGCCCTCTTTCGCCGGCATATATGCTTCCATCGTGACACACGCCTGTTGCACTTTGGCACTCGGCCTGCTGAAATTGTGCCTCCAACCTCAGGAATTCTGCCTCCAGGAATCATAAAATCCAGAAATCAGATTCCAGTTGCTCAGGTAGAAACAGAAAGACAAAAGAGCTCCTCTCTGCACGTGTGGCACATTTGGCTCCCACTGGGCGCTCTGTCAGACAATAGGTTTCTGTCTGTTTTTAGATGGATTAAGCTGACCAGAGATCAGGCACAGCCAAATATAGCCCTCGCTATTCAGGAGGGTGGACACATGCGGCGCTTTTGGTCCTGTCTGACTTTAATACTTGGTAATGCTTGGGTTATCTGGGGGTGAGGAAAGTAGCATTATTGCATTAAGGTGTGCTAAAATGAGCATGACCAGATCTCTGGTGGTTATCACAACCATAAAACTCTCCCACACCCTCCCTGTCTGCAGCTCTGCCGTCTCCGCCAAACACACCAACACCTGTCGGTTGCATTTTTTTTTTTTTTTTTGGGGTGTCTGACGCATCATCCGAGAGTGTAAACAATGCTCACCTGCCACCGTTTTATTTTAAGCTTTCCTCAAATATACGCCTTGCTTTTTGAGGAAGATTCCTCTCTGCAGCGTGGTACAGAAACGACAGAGGTGTCCCTATAATGGAAGGAAAAAGGCTGTATCGAGAGATGATACCTGGAGAACCCCAAGGCAAGGAGCTGTAAAGCTGTGTGACGGTTCAGTCGGTGGATTTTTGCTTGAAATGCAAAGCTGAATGGTGTTGGTGGTTTCTTTCAAGACCAACGCAGGTGGCTGTTCTGTGGTTATCTGTGTTGCTGTCAATAGATAAGGGCACAGTCGATGTTTATGTTATAATGGCAGGGTTCAAAGAAAGAGGCTCTATTTGAAAGCGCCCTTTCCGTTTCTTTCTTTCTTCTGTGAGGAGGACTGTTTGAAGTGGGGTCTTCCAGCTGGAAAGCTCGAGTAATTGGCATTGAGTTCCTTAGTTCTTTCTGCCGTAATTAACGTTGGCATCAAACTCCATATCGGAATATCAAAATCCTCAGATTTGTTTTCGATGAGGAGCAAGGGTTTGCCTTTGGCAATGCTAATCTCTGAAGGACTTTGAGGGAAATATGTCAAAAACATTTTAAAGTTGAAGTGAGAGACACTGAAAGACTTCACAAGACATTGGACATTTTTGCTGTGCAAACACAATTCTGACTGAACAAGCTCAGGTGGTTGTTTTCCATCCCATCACATGTTCACTCAGCGCTTGTCCCCACCAAAAGCCCGTCGGCTTCCAGGAACCTTTTCCAGTGTTTGACTGTTTCCAGGACACAGTAGGCAAACCATTGTTCTGGTAAACATTTATGCTATGTATCCCTCTGCCAGTCGCTTCTCTTTTTCTGAGGAATGTATTTTAGGAGCCACATGTACTTATCTGCCCGAGAGCACCCGGAGTGGACCATGTGAGGGCTTACTGCTGTCTCTCTCCCATCTGGATGGGAGTGGGTTGGTGGGTGTCTGGTACTGGGTGAATATTGGACTCAACTGGTTGAAATGAGGCTCAGGTTATTTGCTCAAAGGCTTGTCTGCTTTCTTTACTCGAGGGTCTTGATGCATTGACAGAATATTATATTTTGAAATCTGTTTTTTTGAAAGGTTCAGATGAGCCCAGTTCCAAAGAGATTCCCCTGGAACCTAATTCTCCTCTCTTGGGACTCCTGCTCCCACTAAAATGAGTTTGAATGTTTTATTTGCAGCCAGCGCCCCCTTTTGTGTTGGGATTTTTCTTGGGTTGTTGTATAACACCCTCTCTGTGCTCTGACTCTCAGTGGGTCTTTTAGAAAGTGACCTGGTCTTTTCCTTTCATTCATTAAAATAGGAGAAATGAAGAGTTGGTGCATGTGAAGAATTTCCTTGAATAGAAGCCACACCAACAAAGCCTCAATCCACCTTTTTTTGCATCTATTTTTCTCCCCAAATCCTCTTTGTTATTGATCAGAAAATCAGCATCAGGTTCCCGTCCTGCAGATGAATGAATATCCAGGAGTAAATTGTAGTAAATAGAAGCATTAATCCTGAAATTTACAACTATCGGTTTTCAAATACACAAACTGGATTAATGTGCTGTTGAAGCTCACGGTTGCTCAGCAACGAGGATTTGTTCATACAACCAACAGCTGTCTCAGTCCAACACACGAGTGGCTGTGGGACATGCCCATACTGCTGCGGCGGTGATGGAGGTGATGTAAGCGCCCGTGTTTAGCCAGGCGCCGTGCCATCCCGTCAGATACTCGCTGCAGCCGCCACGTGCGAGTTAGTGGCTACTTGGGGCAATTCTGCAGTCTCCGTGGGACCCTTAACCGTTCCTTTAGCATCAATGGTAAAGGCGACAATTAAATGTATTGCCACTCAACTATGTAGGTTCCGCACACATATTCTATTGAAATATTTCGTTATTCACATTTTAAATATTCAAACATGGATTGCACAACCCAGAAACTTAAACAGTCTCTAGGATTTCTGATGCTAAGCCAGCCTTTGTTTGTCACCATATGAGCCAGTCTGTCATGGAGACAGAGAGAAACACCCCTCACCACTACCCTCGCCCACCTGTCGTGCACAGACAAGCGGTCGCGCGGCCCTTTGTTACAGCATGGAGGGCGACTGCTGGCCTCTCCCCGTTTGTCAGGGATGATTTGCTGCAACAGAAGGCAGCGCCTCATTGTCTTTAGAGTGTGTTCCTCTGATCTCACTGCAGCCTCCCATTAGTCCTCACATTCATTCTGTCTGTCCTGATGGTAAAAGAAACAACATCACATGTACACACATATAAAGTGTTGCCTGTAAAGGAAAGTTTGTCAGTGTTGTAAATGTGTTGTATTAATGTGGATTAACCCAAAGAGATCTCACGTAGCAGCCACAGCAGTGGAAATGACTGAAAAAAAGGACAATACTCTTTTTATTATTGTTATTGTATTGAGACAGGGTGAAGTGTGCACATTTGTTACTTAAAATAAAGCGTAGCGTTTGTTTTTTTCGAAAGTGTTAACGCGCTGTTGTTAAATAGGTGTTTGGTCGTGAGGGATTTGGTGTACGGTTTCCTCGCAGTGTTAATAAGAAGGTTAGAGGCATACTTTGTGTCTATGTGAGGCTGTTGTGAGCGGGTCGGGTCAGGAATTTGAGATGGGGCTAAGAAGGCTGACAAGGGGAGCTGACAGACAGGCCATACCTGCCGCCGCTCACCCCTCGACCTTTTTGACAGCCACCCACAGCCTCCTACATTAAAGCCCCGAGTCTGCAAGAGCAGGGAGCGGCCACATTTGTGCTCAGATGTTATTCCAAGCACTTTTGACATAAATTGTCAAAGAATTTGCGCACTATTGAGCTTCAGGATTTTGTCATATCATCATGTTTTTAGGACACAAAATACACTATTGACTATTAAAAAAATAGATGGATGATAGGATGAATAAGGAATATCTTAGACAAAAACCACCTAATAGTTTTGAGGTCCTTGGACTTGATTTTATCTATCTTATTTATTTTATCACCTTGTTTTCAAGCCACATTTAGCACGTTTACCTGCATTATAATGATTAATTAATGTGATAATCAGCTGTTCCTATTTTGTGCCCCAGATTATGTCAGAATATTAGCCCCTGGTTCTTTTTACGCTGATGCGTGTTGTTGTGTATGAGGAGTTCCTGTAAGCAGTGGCGCGCTCTGCTTAGGGGCATTAGGAAGAGAGGGGAATGTGGCGCTATGTTTGGAATCTCGGATGGGTCTGCATGCCAGCCAACGCGTCTCTACCCTTTCCCTGAGCACAATCCAACGCACCCACCTCGCTCTCCAGCCTGCCCGCCCCCCCCTTCCTCTCGTGCCCGGTTGCCCGTGCGAACCAGACGTTTTCCTGTTCTTCTGCGGAGGCCTTCTGTTTTTAGCCCGATGACGGCCCATATCTCGTTTGCATCTACTGTCCATTTTCTTTTGCACATCCTGTTTCATGTTGGTGGAAGTATTCTCTGATTAAATGCACGCCACACCCAGAAGCAGTTGCTCTACGCTGCTCGGTTTGCTTCCAGGGTGGCTGTTGGTCAGTGACAGCAGTGGTTAAAGGACAGTCAGCGTGATTTGTTGTTGTTTGTTTGGGAGGACCAGGCAGCTAACCTTTGACCTCTAAGCCGGCCTTCGAGCAGTCCTCGGAGGTCGTGTTTGTGGGGGATCCATCAGATTAATTGCAGAACCTTCTTGACCCTGCCCGCGACTTCACTTCAGAGGCTTTCGCCTTGTTTTTGCTTCGACACGAGTCGTAGCACAGCCTGCCCTGTTCAAGCAGGGATTGAACCTGGCTGCCTCAAATACCCGCGAGTGTTTCCATCCAGGCGGACGAGTGGGAACCTGCCCTCGCTCTTTTCAAAGAGAACACCATCATTAGAAATGTCTTTTATTTAAATAGCAAACATGTTGGGTATAGTTTTCATTCACTAATCCTAAAGACGTGACTCGTTCCTGCAGTATTTTTAATACAGCGGAGGCTGACATAGTGATGGCAATATATAGATCCTAAAGTTGCTTTAGGATCGATGCCAGCTTTGAAAATGAACAAATCAACCTTTCAACTGTGATAAAATCAAGACGCAGGGAAAGGGGTGGGGCAGGTAGATTTATATAGCATTACTGATGCAGAGACAAAGTATCAGCCTATCTCACAATGCACGTGACACCCTGCAGGTCGATGTCATAGAGTCATAGCCAAGTTCATGAGGGATTGTGACAGAGTCATTTTTAGAAATTCTTTGTATGCATGAAACGGATGGGGGAAATCAAATGGGCGTCTCTGCTGGCAATCACCGTCCTGATTCTCTGCCCTTGTGTGAACAGTATATCCTGATGAAAGCTGGAGATAGGGTTCAGAAAGCAGACACAGCTCATGTGGGCTTATCTGGAGCCTTTTCAATAAGCACGCTGCACCTGCATCACTTTCATTGACTCCATGCTGACAAAAAGCAGCAAATTGTTGTCTTTACCAGAGTCAGAAACCTACGGAAATGTTAATCCACTGAAATAAAGGTTCAGGGTCGGCGCAGATGCCAGCGCCTTCATAAAGGCAGACATTGTCTGCCCATGTTTTCCAGATTCTACAGTAACCAAACATGCATCTCACTCTCCCCGCCACTAGAGATAGGAAATTAAAGTATTGTCAAAGATGCTGGCCAAAACTGGGGACTTGCTTAACAGGAAAATACCCCATGCTCAATTCCACTGACACACTGACCCTTTTATTTCCATTTCAGCTTTTCCACGTGGCGTACATCCTCATCAAGTTTGCCAACTCACCTCGCCCTGACCTCTGGGTACTGGAGCGCTCTGTGGACCACGGGAGAACCTTCACACCCTGGCAGTATTTTGCACGTGAGTCCTGCTGCGACAGCATCATGTGGGATGTAGGTTTGACTACATATAACAGTATGGCAGCAACAAAGCTTCAGATTGTAAAACAGTAGTGGTCCAAAAGCTGTTATTTCTGTATTTTTATGTGTGTGTTGTGTGTGTACACAGTCAAGAAAATTAAATGTCTATTATCACTCATAAATCATGTCTCTATTATCTGTCTAGATAAAATCTTCTTTGCTGGCCCGGTAGAGGAATCCAGTAATTTGTTCTGCTCACTTGAATAAAAGTATAATCAAAGTAAATCAAATCAAAGGTCAAATGGTGCAAAAATCAGATGGTTCCATCGTCACAGTGAAATCAAGATAAACATTTCCTGGATTTGCTGAGCTGGCAGATGTTAATTATATTGACTAAGCTCCACTGTCATTAATCTCCAGTTCTGTCATGTTTTGGTCAGAGTTTGCCGCAGACCTGCAGACTTGGTTTAGACAGAAGAAGGAGCGACTATAAATGTCTGATTTTTATTTATTTTTTCTCCCAGATTCAAAGCATGAGTGCATTGAACGGTTTGGGAAGCAGCCCAACGCTCGTATATTACATGACGATGACCAGCTCTGTAGCACAGAATACTCACGCATCGTCCCCTTGGAGAACGGAGAGGTACAATAAGATCCTCCGCTCGTGCTTAACGTGATCACAAGCCTTCCTTCTGTGAAATAAATGCATGCTTGTCCAGATTGTGGTGTCTCTTGTCAACGGCCGGCCGGGCGCTCAAAGGTTCACCTACTCGCCGGTGCTGCAGGACTTCACCAAGGCTACCAACATCCGCCTGACTTTCCTTCGCACCAACACCTTGCTGGGCCACCTGATCTCCAAGGCCCAGAGGGATCCAACGGTCACCCGCAGGGTGAGCCGCGCTTATGACCTGACTCAGACCTGCCATCAGGCTGTCTAGCTTCCTTGAGTCTTGATTAACTTTTCAAATTTTTTTTTTTTTTTACAGTATTACTACAGTATCAAAGACATCAGCGTCGGTGGACGTTGTGTCTGCCACGGCCATGCTCAGGTGTGCGGTGGGGGCAGCAACCAGGACAGAACAAACAGGTTCATAACACTCTTAAAATATTTGCCCCTTTGCTATTGTGTGGTTCAAACTTGTGTGGTTCCTCAACCGTTCATTAATTCCTACATGAACTGGCTCCATGAAAAGTTTTAATTATTAACACAAGTATATGATTAACCGGTCAAGACATTTATTTAGATTATTCATTGATGTAGCGGACTTGTTTTTCTTTCTCGCTGCATTCTATAAGCATCTGTATGGAAATGGCCATGAAAACGAGACAATAATAAATCTAGACATTTGACTGATGGCAAAGTGAGGAAGACTATATTTGTACAGTGAGGTCATTCTTGTGAATGGCAACAGATTGTTCTCCTTGGTCTGATTACAGGACGACAAATAGTTGGTAAAAGTTCAAGATCTGAGATAAGGTGCTTTGAATTAGAGCCTTTATTCTGAAAGCCTCAACAATGGAACGTTGTCGAATAAGAAGTTGATTGTGTTTGCTAGTGATCTGAGCAGTTCTCAAAATGGAAACTACACCCAAAGTCTGTAACTTTGAATCCTAATTTCCAGATATCTACAACAAACTTCTGCCAGGATGAATGTAAGTGCTAACTCCACGTCCTTTTTCTGTCCAGACTCCAGTGCGAGTGCCAACACAACACCTGCGGAGAGTTGTGCGACCGCTGCTGCCCCGGCTTCAACCAGAAACCGTGGCGCTCCGCGACTGTTGACAGTCCGAACGAATGTCAGCGTAGGTGTTCGTGCACAATGGCAATTTGCTCCTGAGCCCGCTCTACTAGCTAGCATGGATAACCAGTTTTTTCGGCCCTCATCACAGCACAGAACTCCTCATAAACATGAAGGACAGTCATTGGTTGTGCACAGGAAGGGGATGTGCCACCTTTAGCTGTAATTTTATAGTTCCTTGTAAGGCTTAACAGATATATGGTTCCTTTATGGGGATCCAGACCTCTAAGGTGTTTAAATACAGGGAGGGATCAAAGGAGAATTGATGGGTTATTTGAAAAAAATGTCGGTCTGTGTGTGTATTGGGGTTTTCCTCCACAGCCTGCCAGTGTTTCTCCCATGCCTCAGACTGTTTTTACGACCCAGAGGTGGAAAAGAATCGAGCAAGTTTAGACACCTTCGGCAGGTACGACGGAGGAGGCGTGTGCATCCACTGTCAGGTATGAAATTCACGTCAAGTCTGAACTGATTCCAGCTGAAGAGTGCGTGTGGTTGTGGTAAAAGGGAGCTGTAGAGCACACGAATGGTCCATTTTCCACTTCGGAATTGGGATAGAATAGAATTTGTTTTATTATCCCACAATGAGGAATTTGCAGTGTTCCAGCAGCAGCACACATTAAAGAAATAAATACTACAAAAGACTTGAGAAAAATAATATATATATATATATATATAGGATTAGCCATATTTTTAATTTTATATATACATACACAAGTACGGTACTGTACATGAATTATGACCATATTGCACATAGGCAGATACTGAAAGAGGTAGATTGTGTGATAGTTAGGATACTGCATTAAACAGTTGTATTGGGAGTTGAATATGGTGACTTGGAAGGGTCTGCTTTGTCAGCTCTCAGGCTAAATTTATGCATTTCTATGTGTTTAGCACAACACTGCCGGGGTGAACTGTGAGCGGTGCACTGAGGGGTTCTACAGACCTTTCGGAGTGCCACCCGAGTCGCCATCTGGATGCATACGTGAGCTGAGTTTTTAGTGATTGTTTCCACTGCTTTTAAACATGCCTAACACTTCAAAATGTATGAAATCAGCTATCAGATCATGCTAACAGGGTTCAGTGTCACCGTAGCTTGTGTTATTGCTAAGCTGGGATATGTTTTTGTTTGCGCGACCTTAATGGTCCTGCTGCTGATGATCATTGTATAAATGGCTGACAGTTGTGTTTAGATGTCAGAAAGCGCCCTCAACGCTTTGAAACGTAAGCCATAAAATCCCCCTTCTTGATTAAGTCGGCTCAGGAAAGGAAGGTGTGTATTTCGACAAACCAGTGATTACTGGCTCCGCTGATTTTCAGATGATGGATGGGCTTTTTAAGCTTTCTGCAGCCGATTTCTCTCTAGCCTTGTAATCAGCCGCAGATTTATGTTGATAATTAACAAAAATACAACCTCATCAGGCTGCAGATGCGATGAAAGGACGACCGCAGGATGTGAAATGGGCTCCGGAAGGTGCATCTGCAAGCCACAATTTTCCGGCGAAAACTGCGAACGTTGCGCCGATGGTTACATTTACTACCCTCAGTGCATCCGTAAGTTATGTTTGGTTGCAGGCATTTATATTTGGTGTCTCGTTCTGGTATGTTTATGGGCACATGCAGCCATGGGAAAAGAGAAATAGATTACACCGTCCATGTTTGTCAGCAATTTTTTTCAATTCAGCAGTTTTGCTGACTTAAAGTCTGTCAGCAACCTTTTACAAGTCTCAGAGAAGGAATTCATGTTCAAAATTAACTGGGATTAGTTTAATTAGCCTTTCTAAGGGCAACATGCAACCACTTCCGTCTCAGCTGCACGCTGACAGTCATTGATTGGTTGTTTGTTCCTTTGCAGGATATCCTGTATACCCGACATCCACCAAATCCCCCGCAGGACCTATTGTTGGTGAGTTCTGTTGGATTTTGAAATCTCAAACCTAAATTTAAGCTGATATATTTTCATATAATACATGTAAAAATACCCCCAGCTCATATTTCTTTCCCACCACGCAGGACCTTCCGCCTGTCCACCTGGTTATTTTGGCTCGCCGAGCTGTCGGCGTGAGTGTAACCGTCCTGAAATGTTGCACCCTCACAGAACCAGCTACACAGCTCTGTCATGCTAACTGCTTTTTAATGCTTTTCCCACACTCATATTAATCATTTTCTAAGAAATCTTAGTTTCCTTTAAATCTTATGGCATCCATTGTACTTTTGTTGAAGTTACATGCCGCTAAGCGTTTTTTATTTTTTGTTAAAGAAAATCAAGATAGTTGTGTCTGACTTGAGTTAAATGCTAAGAATTACGACAGATGTAAGTCAAGAAAGCAGTGCAAGTTTGTGCAGGAACACTTGAGGTCCGACAGAAAAGTCATAACCCAGGGTATGCGAGCTATGTCAGGTTTTTAAAAAAGTATAATCATTTATAATCTACATTATGTATGCGTCTTCTCCTCAGTGGTATTTATTTATTTATTTTTTTACACTCAGAGATAACTGTAGCTTTAATTATCAAGTGTGTCAGTGGGGATATGAGCTCAGATGGTCTAATATTGAAATAGGACCATTCAGCGAGATCTAAGCCGTCTATTATTAGTCGCGGATCTTGTTTAAAATTCTTTTTTCTGTTTTCCTTCAAGCCCCATGATTATATTATCATGGAATTTCTTTTTTTTTTTTTTTTTTTTTTTAAACAAAGGCCCTTTGCCCTTGGCTCTTTATGTCTTATAATTTGCTGAAGAATGCGGGCAAACGACTTTCCTTTAGCTCATTTCCAGAACATGTCTTTCATCCTCACAGCGAACAGCGATGGAATTTCATCACCAGCCTTTGAAAAAAAGATGTTTTTTTTTATGGTTCTGTGCTGCCTCAGGGTGAGGAACTCGGTTATAGATTCTTCTGTCTCTTGTTTTTTGGTGAAGACGATACTGATAAGAGTCAAACCACTGTGCTCCAACCTATGATGAGTTCAAACTAAGACTTAAGAACAAACAAATTCTCATTTACGGCATCATTATTTAACAGGATCATTTTCATACCTTTGTGGTTTCTTTATCCATAGTTGTAATTGGCACGTTTGTCCACAGAGTGTGTGTGCGACTACAGAGGGACAGTGTGGGAGGTGTGTGACGCTTTAGGGCGCTGCCTCTGCCGCCAGGGCGTAGACGGGGAGCGATGCGACCGCTGCCAACCAGGATATCACCACTTCCCAAACTGCCAGGGTGAGCATAGCACAAGTCACATAGAGTGGGGTATGACATGAATGCATAAAGATGCGAAGATCATCAATAACCGCTGTCCTTGACCCTGCAGGCTGCATCTGTGATGGCGCTGGTGTGGCCAACGGCGTTTGCAGTCCGAACGGCCAGTGTATCTGTTTACCCAACTACAGAGGACAGCACTGTGACGAGTGTGCACCTGGTTACTACGGATACCCAGACTGTGCTAGTGAGTGTGCCGGGTCCCTCTGTAGTTGGGTGTATTGGTTGCATGCGATGGGAGTCCTGTGGGAAACGCTTCGCTGGGTTTATTGTGGCCTCTTCTCATGACTCTGGAGCAAGCGTCCACATTCTCCCACACTTGTCTCGCTCAAAACATTTGTTGGCACGTTGATTTATTCATAACAGGGAGCTGAAACATGGGTTACATGTGGACATCTTCCTTTTATGGAATCATAGTTATAAAAATAGACAATTGGGAATCACTGAAGGCAGGAAACAGGAGCCAGTTTAGTCTATTTAGATTTTGGATTTGCTGAAGCCTAATAATAAAACATAAGATTGTTAAACATTTGTGTGTTTCCCATCCTCAGCCTGCCAGTGTTCCACACAAGGCTCGTATGGTAACATCTGCAACCCAGTGTCGGGTCAGTGCCTGTGTCTCCCAGGGGTGGTGGGTCAGCAGTGTGACCAGTGCGCCTCTGGACTCAGATTCCCCAAGTGTTCGGGTAACCACAGGATAACCCACCGTTATCTGTAATTAAGTCACTTTAAGTCACAAATGCAGCTGCTCTTTGATCTGCAATGATGTGACAGTGACATTTGGTAGTGTTCAACAATAAAAGATGTTAAAAAACTGCTTTAATACAGGTTTGGGACTAATTTATGCTCATTTTGTGCTTCCAGGCTCCATCAGTGGGTGCAACTCGGCAGGAACCAAGGCTGTCGATCCTCAAACGGTGTGTAGCACATAACATATTTTGTCTACCAAATCCCCATCACAACGGAAATGTCAAAGTTTAAACTAAGCACTGACCTTGTAGCCGTGTTATATTCAAGTTAACTCAAGGTTCTACAACTGATTAACAGCTCTGTTGCTGAAAAAAAATCTTGTTTCAAGGATCTTTTGTGCTGTTAAAGCAATTGAAATAAGAGAAGGGGGAGGAGAAGCAACAATTATTTTTCTTTCTTTAGCTGTTTAAACCAGTATTTTTCATTTTAGGATTGTGAACCATTAGCTAATACAGCCTTGCTTTCATTAACCAGAAATCTAAACAATTCATACATGCCTTGTTTGTTGTTTCAGGGCTCCTGCCACTGCCTGGAGAACGTGGAGGGAACCCTGTGTGATCAGTGCAAACCTCTGTACTGGAATCTGGCTGTAGTCAATCCTCTGGGGTGTAAAGGTAAGAGATGTGAAATGTGTGATTGCCTTTAATAATCTGTTATTCAAATGTTTCATTATAGTATGTTGTATATAATGTTTCATATAGACCCAGTTTTGCTCCATTTTCTGAAACTGCAAGCAGAGATCTGACCTGATGGTGGTTTGGCCTGGCCTCTTTTTTTACCCAGAGGGTATGTCAGCATTCCCCATCGACAAGCTGCTGGATGGCTGCTCTCTCCTGCTGCGAATTTGCAGTAATGAGAGCCGGCCAGCATATTAAAAACAATAACTGCGGAGTGTCCTCTCCTGCCCCTCGATGAATTACTACAATCTATTACCGGGGATGAGAATAAAAGATTAGAGAACAGCTTCAGGCTTTCTGCAGATACCTGACTAATGTTACAGTTGTGCTTCAGAGCAGTGACGTTGCCAGTGCCAGACCACCTGGAGACATAAGAATTAGGGAAATATTATCCCAAGAATGTCCCTGCTTGTTTGCTTTGTCACTGGCTTTGAAAAGATGCTGCTGCTGCTGCAGCTGTAGTAAATCTGTGAAGATCTCTGAAGATTGCAGGGTTTTGTGCTCCTGGGTCTCACCTCTAAGTGTGACAAAATCCTGTAATCAGAGTCTATTCAACCTCAACCTACTTCTATATTTTCACAACCATTTCTGTCTTTATCTGCTACCAGAATGTCAGTGTGATGTAAAAGGCACCCTGAGTGGTGTTGGGGATTGTCAGCAGGTGAGGATTTTATTATTATGCTCCCCTTCCCCCTCGTTAGTGATACACATCTGCGTAGCAAACTCTGATTCACCTGAGACAGTCAGTGGAGCTTTGATTGCCTGGTTCAGCCATGATTTCATGTGTTTTGTCTAGAAGAGCGGGCAGTGTCACTGCAAGCCCTACACACGCGGACTGTCGTGTGACACCTGCAAGGATGGCTACTTCCAGCTGCAGAAAAAGAAATATTTTGGCTGTCAAGGTGAGAAGCTGTTGCTGCTTCACGTGCTTAAGTGACTTCAGTTTAGTATATACAACATAGAAAACCCCCTGTATAGACAGGAAACACTTTAGAAAATGTCCAAAATCCACAATGCATGTGATTATTTTGAGTGCTCGCTCATTATGGAAGTTTAAAAATGCAGAAAATAAAGTAATCACTGACTTTGATGATGGTGCCTTTCATTCCAAATGTTGCCAATGTCCTAGATTGCCAGTGTGATGTAGGTGGAGCTGTTGACATGTCCTGTGACGGGACATCGGGACAGTGTCGCTGTCGGGACAATGTGGTGGGACGTCAGTGCAGCAAGTGAGACGCGCACTCGAGTCAAACTGAAGAAAATTTAAAATTTCTCCAAAATCCTCCTCTAAGTTCATAGTCTTCCATTTTGTCAGGCCAGCACCAAACTTCTATTTTCCCACCCTCCACCAACTGAAGTTCGAGATTGAGGACGGTGTCACGCCTAATTCCAGACCAGTACGCTTTGGCTTTAACCAGGGGGAGTTCCCAGATTTCAGCTGGAGAGGTTATGCTGTGATGTCTCCTGCACAGGTTAGGACAGACAGCATCTACTCATGACATCTGACACACTATTATTAAATAATATTATTTTGTTAAACCTGAAACTTCCTTTCTCAGTCTATCCTCACTGTGATTGGTTGGCTTTTACTTCCGCACTGATATTCCTGCTTAAGACACAACCACAACCAACAAGCTGATGTGGGAATGTGGACTGTCTTAGAAATAACGCTATCTCTCTTTAGCCGGAGGTGATCCTAACTCTTCCCCTTGGCTTTCCTGGCCCTTTCCATATTGTAATACGTTACTCGACTCCCCGTCAAAAGGGAGACGTGCGCGTGAGAGCACGGATCTTGCTGGTGGATGAAGCTGCCTTTCAGTCTTGCTGTAACTGTAAGTGAAGGGCCTGCATTCCTCTCCGCCTTTTCCACGCTGTCTGTTGATTAACCAACTCTGTTTGATCTGCCACCCTTATACAGCATTAACTTTAACCCTCCATTTAACACGTAATCTCATTATCTGCCCAACCTGTCAGCTGTGTGTCATCCCTGTCCCCGCAGAGTGAGGTCAGAGTAACCGTGCATGTTGAACCAAGAGACGGGAGATCCTACTTGTTCCGTCTGGTTCTGCGTTTCACTAACCCAAGCGGCACCGCTGTGACAGGTAGCATCAGGGCTACCAATAACAGAGGCTCTGCAGGTAAGGCTGCCTCTGACATCCAATCACATCATGGCTAACAAACCAGACATCAAATAAACAAAATAATATTTGTGTTGATGTTTGTGGGGCTCAGTTGTTCTATGTTTGCTCGGCTGGCATCATGACATCGCTTATATGTCCTGACTGGCTCCTCAACAGGGTCCGATCAGAGTAAGGAAGTAATATTCCCTGAGAGCCCCTCTCCGTCCTTCCTTACTGTCCCAGGAGAGGGTTTTGCCGAGCCCTTTGAACTGACTCCTGGGAAGTGGATCATTCATTTAAGAGCAGAGGACGTCCTGCTGGTGAGTTAGTACGAAAGCAAACGGTGAAGGAATCACAACAGAAACTGTTAAATAAATCATCTATCTCAGTGTTTTCTTGTGCTTTTTGTGTTGTATGACATAATGAACACTCTGGTTGACACAGAGAGATCTAATTTTGGATAACTATGACCTGGATGAGTGAGAATCTACACAGACATAATGAACACTGTCACTTTTGTTCTCCAGGATTATTTGGTGCTGCTGCCTCAGGATTACTATGAGGCCCCTATGCTGCGGGAAAAGATCACCCAACCGTGCACATACTTACCCACAGCAAGCAGAGATGCAAAGTAAATCTTCAAAGTTTTTTGCAGCTCCGCACTCCACTCGCGCATACATGCCTGATGTTTGGATTTGATGTGCATCTGTCTGCTGTCACAGCAGCGCTCCTGTATCAAATATTTCTTAATTACAGCAATGCAGCCTGGCACTGACCCATGTGACAGATAAGTGTTTAGTTTTACTCTGATCACTGAGGAAAGGCTTTAGTGACACCCCCAGCAGCTGTATTTTCCTTTGGAAAATCAGTGAAAGCCTCGCTAAGGTTTTTGCAGGGTCAGACATTATTGTACACTGATCAGGCATAACATTGACTAATACAGATTCAGCCCACAATTTGCTGCCAAAGTGCACACAACACATAAACATGATTCAGCAGACCAGGCTACCTTCCAGGCCATCTTCCTTGGACCACTTTTGATAAATACTGACACCTGTAGACCAGGACATCTGCAGGAGATGCGGTTTTAGTGATGCTCTGACCCAGTCATTCAGCCATTACAGTTCCCTTCCAGTTACTCTTCCTTCTGCTTCTAACACATAACATTTGAAGAGATCATCTTCATTTCATATAGTATAGATGCTACTTTGAAGAGGAAATCAGGGTTACTGGTCAGAATGGTATGCTTGATCAGTGTAGGAGAGGACTCTCGGATCCCTCTACTGCCCCCAACAGTCCATTAGAATTAAAACAACTACTCTCCGGTCAGAGGTATCATAAATGCTGTATGTGTTTAAATATTTCTATAAAAAGCATTTACTTTATGAATCATGTTATATTCTTTCATTAACTGCAAGAAGATGGTGTTATAACATCTCATCACCCCTTTAAATTGTCATATTTTGTCTGTTTCAGCTGTTTGTTGTACAAGCATGTGCCCCTGGATGGCTTCAGCTCATCACTGGGATCACAAGGAACGCTATCTAGCCGCAACAGGCGTAGGCGTAGGAGGAGGCAAGCACATGTGCGGCGTCCCACCCCAGATCACCCAGAGATGGCTGTTCTCAGTGGGAGACAGGTAAATATATAGTATCATATATGCTTTATTAACTTTATTGCAGCTAAGACTTTGGACCTTGATTGCTTCAGTTGCTGTTTTACAGCCTGAATATTATTTGTCCGAGTTGGAAATGAAACTAGAAAATAAGAAAATGAAGAGAAGAATGATTTGAATGCTTTTGTTCTTTAGTCAAACCTCCAACTCAGTCTCCGCGTTGCTCATCCTGGGCCGTATGTCCTGATCCTGGAGTACGCCAGCGAGGTGGACGCTGTCCAAAACCTCAACATGCTCATCAGTGACCAGTCAGGTGACTACGTCCCTGCACGTGCTAACATTTACAGTTGTACCTACAGGTGAGATACCTCTCCAGCCCCCAGCCTGTTCTTTTGTTAATGTAGATGTAGCCTCTCAGCTGCGTGTCCTGAAACTTGCAGCTTTTTGTGCCGGAGTGTTGCCCTGGATGGGAGCAACCGTGTGTCAGTGCTGCAGCTTTCTCACAAGACAGAGGTTCTCATGCAAACATCCACAACATTGTTCCTGCTGGTGAGGGAACGGGTTCCACAAAAATCTTTATAACAACAGCCAGTAAGAGGTAACACGAGTTGTACTTGTTTCTCTCTTCAGTACAAAGTGTACGCAGTCCCTGCAGAGGAGTTCTCTATTGACTATGTGGAACCAAAGGTGCTCTGTGTCTCCACTCATGGACGCTTCACTGAAGACAGGTATTTATAAATTCATGTCCTTTTTATTAAAGTCACAGAGATGATAAAGTAAATAATAATCTGACAGCACCATTGCTTCTGTAGCCTGTTAGAGGTTTAAGGCCATTTTCCAGATGTTACCAGATGATGAACCTGCTTCTGAACTCTGGCCTTAATTTCCTACTTTTTCTTTTGGCTTTTAACAGTTTATTTGAATGCTGCACATAATGACTAAGCTTAGGTGTGACAGTTTCAGGTGTATGTGCAATGGTTGGTTTGTGCTTTCCTGTCATTTACTAAATAATGTCCTTGTGAAGAGTGCAGGGCGTTTACCAGAAAAAAATGTTAGAATTCCAGCTGTAAGTGTTTTAAATCTTTCCCCTATGTATCTATTAGTTATTTATTTTATTTCCATATTCAGACTCCATATTGGTGCTGTACACAAACACACTGAACCCAACATTACAAAGTACCGTGATTTAACCTGCTTCACATAAACTTTCACTTCTTCATTAAGCTCTGCTGATCCTTAGAACCTTCCACTCTTTCGCTATCTGATGTCAGTTTGATAAATCAACCATCATCACTTTGTTTCTTGTAGCTTCTGAGTACTTGGTCAACTATATGCGTAATGCTTAAACGCCTTGATCATTCCGCTCTGAAGTTCTTCCATTCATGCATCCACACAACATATTTAATAATATGTTAACTATTCAGCCCAGAAGTGCACATTTGATATGCAGTACCGCTCACTGGTGAAACTCAATGAGATTCCTGAGGATTTCATGGCTTCAAAAGGAAGGGATTATAGGAGATTAATGTCTTTTTATTGGTCGCAACCTCTGACTGGCCAGTGACCTCTCCGCATTAGCACCTTTGCAGTATTCGCTTACAACACAAAATACGTTAGCTTTTGGTAACAGGCTTTTTTTTTAATTTTTTTTTTTTTTTTTGCTGTTAAACGTTCACAGTCGGCACTGTATTCAGAGCCAGTTTGACAAGCCGGCATCAGCCCAGGTCCTGTATGCATCACGAGATGGACGGCTGTCTTCGGTGACGTCAGCTTCTCTGCAACGGCAAGAGGATGTAGACTGGAGAAGGAGAAGGCAGACGGTCGTCCCTGTGCCTCAGTCTGATGGCGTGTTGTTGAAATTCCCTCAGGTAACAACATTCATCATGCAGCCTCTGCCCTGGTGTTCATTTTCAATTTCAACCTCTGCTTGGTACTGAAACTTTCATGCTTTTTCCAAGACGGAGATCACTTTCACTCCCCAGGAGTCCCTTGAGGGTCGTTATGTGCCCTTGGTGCATTATCATCAGTCCGAACATGCCTCCTTCCCCGTCGATATCCGAGTGGCCGCAGGGCGCGAGTGGAAGGGTGAGTCTTTTGGAGTATGTTGTAGGATCATCCTGTGCTGGATACCTCCATATTTTCAACTCTAACCTTGTTTAACGGGTTTTGCAGGCTCCATGAATGCGTCCTTCTGCCCTGCTGTGTCGGGCTGCAGGAAGACTGTGTTCAGCAATGGAGAAATTGCCCTTGACTTTGATGGAAATTCTTGGCAGCAACCAATCATCTCTGTGACTGTGCCGCCAAACAAGACTCTTGTTCTGGTCAGTAGTCGATGCAGCAAAGTTCAAGGCAGTTAAAGGGGAGAATGTTTCATACCGGTATGATCCAGGTTCAGTCCTCTGTGTACGTCTGCTCTGGCTCGGTGTTACGCCACATCCCTGCAACAACAATGGAAGGACTGTTTTCTACCTTGTAGCCCAACACAGCTTTATAAAGGATTTGAGGCAGAAGGAGGCTCAGCTTTGGCCTGCTTGTTGTTTACCTGTTTTACCATTTTCTGATTAAATTGAGCAGAAAAATTAATTTTATTGCCTCAAACACAAACATTTTTCCTCATTTTTTTTTTACACCCAAAACAGCAAACCAATGTCTCATGAGAGTGTGTATGTTTTTGTTTGGTGTTATCATCTGTATTTTTTTTGTAGGATTACATCCTGCTGGTTCCTGATAGCACTTACCCTCCAAACCTCCTGAACGAGAAGCTAATTGACAAATCTGCAGATTTCATCCAACAGTGTAGAGGAGAAGGCTTCTATATTGAGTATGTATCTGCACAGGTTGTGTTTGTGTGTGTGAAGCAATGACAGAAGTCTGGAGAAATTGTGCCATCTAGCTGTGAAAATGGAATAAAAAAAAAAAAAACTCTCTTATATTTCCTCAGCCCCAAAACAGCTTCACAGTTCTGCAGAGAGTCCGCCCGCTCTCTGGCAGCAGCCTACAACGATGGAGCTCTGCCCTGCAACTGTGACAGATCCGGGTCTACGGGGTCGACCTGCGATCCAGCTGGAGGACAGTGCACCTGCAGGCAGCATGTCATCGGCCGTCAGTGCACAAAGTGTGCTACCGGATACTACGGCTTCCCCTACTGCAGACGTGAGCAGTGTTCCGCATGAGTGTTCCGCCATCTGCATTGTTGCAAACGTTTCTTCGAATGCCTCCTCTCTCCCTTCTGCAGCGTGTGAGTGCGGCCGGCGCCTGTGCGACGAGGTGACGGGAAAATGCATCTGCCCCCCTCAGACGGTGAAACCGTCCTGCGAAGTGTGCCAGGCTCAGACTTTCAGTTATCATCCCCTGCTGGGCTGCGACAGCTGCGAATGCTCTCCCACTGGAATCAAAGATGTCACGAGGCCCGACTGTGACCGCCACACTGGACAGTGCAAGTGAGTGAAAACATACAACAGACACATCTGTAGTGGAAGTGAGCGTGTACAGCTGGACTTGCCTTCTGAATCGTTGTATCTGACTTTGTATTTTTGTAGTTGCAAGCCTCGAATCGGTGGCCGACAGTGTGATCGCTGTGCTCCGGGATACTATCGCTTCCCCGAGTGTATACCTTGCAACTGCAACCGTGATGGTGTCACTCCGGATGTGTGCCACCCAGACACCGGGAGGTGTCTCTGCAAGGTGACTCTTCCTCACGCCTTTGTGGATCTCAAACCACCTCCTTGAATAGTTTTGTCCATGCGGTGTCGTGTTGCTCTGAGTTGCATCGTTGTCATATTTGCAGAAAAATGTTGCCAGCACCAAGTGTGACGCCTGCAAGGACGGCTCCTTCTACTTTGACCCCTCCAACCCTCACGGCTGCACCGGCTGCTTCTGTTTTGGGGCAACTAACCGGTGTCGGAGCTCCAGCAAACGCAGAGGGAAGGTGTGTCCTCTGCTCCTGCCTCTGCATGTCACTGAATACATGCTTTGAAACATTTCTGACATTTATGTGTTAAGTAACTGTCTGCTGATATGATGTGGTGAACAGTAATAAATAGTCGCCTCTTTTGCTCTAAGAAATTCTGAGTTTGTAACAATGTGTGTATTTACATGCAGCGGTCAAACAAGCATGCATTGTTATGTTTTTTTAACCACTTTCCTCCATGTTATTAGTTTGTTGACATGGAAGGCTGGCGCCTGGAAAGCCTCGACCAGGAAGAAGTTTCATCCGTCCTGAACCCGGCCAGTGACACGGTGGTGGCGGACGTCCAGGAGCTTTCACCCACAGTCCAGACTCTCCACTGGGTGGCACCATCCTCTTATCTGGGGAACAAGGTAAGCCAAACTTAATGGAATAGAATTCCTTTTGAATTTTATCGCCATTGTTTGGTGTAAAGGACCGCTTAGCCAGAGTCCAGGTTGTAAACTTTGATCCAGGTTCTATTCCAGATTAACTGTCCCTGCAGCTGATGCACATTTACACCTTCTTCCTTTACTCAGGTTTCATCGTACGGTGGTTTCCTCACCTACCAGTCTAAATCTTTTGGGATTCCTAGCGAGGGCATGGCTTTGATGGACAGGAGAGCCGATGTCGTGCTCACTGTGCGTGACACTGCGAAAACACTGTTTATTGGTTTTCACTGGCAGAATGACAACTCGTTAACTGTCTCATCATCTGCTCCTAGGGTCAGGATATGACCCTGATCCACATGGCTCCCCAAGTCCCCCTTCCTGATAGGCTGTACCAGAGCAGAGTTCAGCTCTTAGAGGTGAAGAAAACATTTCAAAATCTTAAACTGCTTCCTTCAGTCGACCCGCCGGCCCATCATGTTAAATCTGACGTACATAACTGTGATCTGCAGGGAAACTGGCGTCATGCTATCAACAACAAGCCTGTTTCCAGAGAGGAGCTTATGATGGTCCTCGCTGACTTGGTTGGACTGAGGATCCACGCGCTGTACTTCACTCAGACCCAGCGACTCAGCCTAGGGGAGGTGGGCCTGGAGGAAACAAGTCGGGAAGGGACTGGAGGGCCCGGAAACACAGTGGAGCAGTGTTCCTGTCCACCCCAGTATACTGGAGACTCCTGTGAGGTGGTGACCATTTCTTTTTGTATATAAACGTATAGAAAAGTGTTGGTATATACAGGATATCACGGTACTAAAGACGAAAAAAAACCCCTAGATTATATCATCAGTGCTGACACTGAGCTGAATGGAGAAAGGAGCTAACAAAGACATCTTGAAGGACCGAGACCTCCTCATAGTCATAGGGTGTCTTAACACGCCTGAACTCAGCTCCACACCCTTTTCTTAGACAAAAAAAAATTCCTGATTGAAGAAGCATCACGTAGATCGCACTGGAAAAATCCAACTGAAAGAGCAACACAGCCAAAGCGCAAAGCCCCAGGCTGGGATATGATGCACAATCACGCAGACATAATATTAGTGATTTTATAGCCCTAACCACTGGCATGGCTACAGATCCCAGAAACGTAATGTAAACAAATGTGGTGTCGTTGCTATGGAAAAGCCTCACTCCAATCCGTTTTATCCTGGGAATGGTGCTGACTAGACTGAGTGTGTTTGTGCTTCTCAAATCTGATTTGTGTGCACATGACTGTGCACAGAAGCTGGTAGAAAGTCAGACTAGAGAAACAGCTGAAAATATTCAGCTTTTTTTTGTTTAATTGTAATTTAAATAACTATTACTATGCAACTGTTAACATAATAGCAGTAAATTTTGGGTGCCCATTAACTGATTGTGAGTGTGCTAGAGCAAGTTTGTGTTTTCTCTGTCTCGAGGCGGGACAGGCCACCTCACCTCCACACAGGGTGTGGTAGACCCTGAGACACACTTGTAAACCTGAGTGAGGATACATGAAGCAAGCGCTGGTGTCTAAGTACAGCTGACACACCTAGTTTTGCCTGTTTGAAGAGTGTGATTCAGGTGTGACTTTTCTGTCTGAGGTCTGACTTGGCTCTGAGTTACATATGGTTACACAAACGCCGGCTTAAACCATACTACATGCATGCCCGTGCGCGCTGTTTTACATAAACATGAGTATAAGCCTGATGGAGGCAGGAAATGCAGGAGAGCACTTGAACACTTGCATGTGTGTGCTTGTGCACCCACATACACTCATGCCGGTCGGCAGTACTGACTCAGGTAGGATACGGGGCGTGTCCTCCACATGCGTGCACATTTGCAGGGTTGAGTATGCGCGCTTAAGAGGCTGAGACGTGGGAGAGTGGGGCATTATTTCACACAGACTAAACTTTAGGAATGTCAGATGCACGCATGGGTAGGTGGAGGGGAATGGGACTCTTGCTGCAAACACTTCTGTGTTGGACTTTGTTGGGGCACTGCTACGCGGGCCCCAGGCCACACCAGAGATGGGAGCAACCCCGTTATCCAAGACATCTTCATAGATGGATTCAGAGGACACAGAATCCTGCACGACACGACCAGGGAAGGCAGAGGATAGAGTATCCGTCTGTGAATGACGATGGTGGCCAGTGGCTACGCTACCCCTCGCTGTATGACAGAGGACAGAAAGTTGTTTATCCTTCTCTGAATGACAATGACGGCAGTGGTCAGATCCAGGTAAACTCATACGAAGAGTTTGTTGTTGTTAAGCCTTGTCTGGAAGTCAAACTTGCCGTTGTCTGAATGTAGAAAGGACGTGTGCGAGCAGTGGTGTTAATTGTTAATGATTCTCCTCACGGATCAGGTTCCTCTTAGCAAGTCCTCACACGTTCTGCGAAAGGAGACGAGGCTTTATAAAGCAAATTAAAATCTGAATTTAAGGCAAAAATGGCAAAAAAGTGGGGACCGTTTAGGCTATTTACATCTGCGGAGGGGAGACATTGCCTGTTTTTAAACTCCTGTCTGGTTATTTAAAATTTGCCATTTTCACCGTCATATTTTAAGTACAGCGGTGGAAAAGGACAAAAACAGCTCAGTCTTTTGGTAAATCAGTAACTCTGGTGTCACGATATTCCCTCTAAAATTGAACCAGGTGGTTCTGTTTTTGAAATATACAATATTGTATAATATGTTTACGTTTCGGTTATTTGTTCCTCCTTTCAGAGATGTTCCCCTGGCTACTACAGAGACAATAGCGTACCTTTCCCCAGTCGCTGCGTGCCCTGTGAGTGCAATGGTCACGCCGAGGAGTGTGAAGATAAGACGGGGAGGTGCCTGGTGAGATAAACACTCACCTTTTGTTCTTATAATGCCTGCAAGATTCAGAATTCTATCCAGAATTCTCGGAGACACATCTGTGATTAATTTGACTCATCTGTTTTCAGTGTTATTTCAACCTTTGACCTCAAAGGTCCACAGCGATGCATCATTTATGTGGACGCACCAAAAGCAATAGTTGCTTCCTGATTTCCTTCCATTTTTTTTTCTCCTTAAATGGACTGAAACAGATATTTCAAAATCTCTGCCGAGTTTGTTATGCAAGGCTCTCAAGAACAGGCCTGTGTGTGCGGAGCAGGCAGGGATCCACCCCCGAGCACAGGGAAATGGACCTGATCAGGATTAACACACTCTCTGGATGATTAGTGGGGACGTTTTTAATTTCTGCTCAGATGTTTGCATTCCGACAGGTTGAATAAAATAACCAAACTGTACGTGTGTTCTTTTGTTTTAAATAGCCTGTATTCAGCCTCGTTGGTGTAATAAAAACATTGTACCGTTTATTTTTATTTTCCAGAACTGTCGGTACAACACGGCGGGAGATCGCTGCGAACGCTGCAAAGAGGGCTACTATGGAGACGCAACTCGGGGGACATGCAGAGTCTGCCCGTGTCCATTCAGCATCTCCACAAACAGGTGGGTGACAGCAGATGAACACCTGTACTGTAAATACTTCTAAATATATTTCTTTTAAATTTGGATCCACTTTTATCTCTGGGCAGCTTTGCGATAGGTTGCAGAGAGGTGTTTGGAGACTTCCAGTGCATATGCAGACAAGGCTACACTGGAGACAAGTGTCAGAGGTGAGTGTTGACGACGTGCAGTATATTGCACAGTTTGGAATGTGAATTATATTAATATTTGTTATTGTTTCCTTCAGCTGTGCTCCTGGTTATTATGGCGATCCTCTGGTGGCAGGAGGAAGATGTCAGCCCTGTCAGTGCAGCGGAAATGGCAATAACTGTGATTCCAGGACTGGAGGTTAGCTCCTGACCACAGAATTTTAGTGTTAAAGGTTATTGTTTATATGTTTTGGATTCTGTCTATGATCCTAACATTCTTTGTTTTCTTCTTCCCCAGTTTGTAAGAACACACTGGAGCCAGGAGACACAAACACAGATGTGCAGTGCCAAGGTGAGCCAAAAATCAGGCCTCCTATGGCGTGATAACAAGGTGTCGTCTTCTGCTGACCTGTTCCAGAGTGTGACAGTTGCGCCCAGACTTTACTCCAAGATCTGGAGAAGCTGGACGACGAGCTGGAAAGGATCAAGACCCAACTGGGCAACGCCACTGCCAGCGCCTCCTCTCAGGACAGGCTGAAGAAGCTGGAGAAGCACGTGGCAGACACCAAGGTAACATCGGTGCGCCGCGACTCCCAAAGAGGAAGGAAAATCATCATCATAAAAGCATTCACAGTCACTGTGGGCTACAGCTTTTTTTTTTTCCCACAACATCCACTTTGCACATACCCGTCTCCTTCACAGACAGACAGCACAAGCTCACAGATACACACAGACAGGAAAGCGGAGGGCGTGTCACAAACACTCAAGATTCCTGCTGATAAGCAATCCCACTGAAGTTTGTCCTATAGCACGTGTCATGAGATAGCACATCGACTTGTTTTTCATTCTCTAACTACCAATGCGTCCTCCTCTTTATTTATATTTGCTTTTTTTCTGCATCCTTACAACACATTTTCATGTCTTCCTCTGCAGAGTCTGGTCAATAAGTTCTCCTCTGCCGTCAACAACCAGAAGCCCCGAATCGACCAGTTGGACAAGGACACGGACAGTCTTTCAGATGATATAAACACTCTCAAAGAAAAGGTATCGAGCGTTCCTAAAAAGTAGATTCATACACAAGAAAGCAGTCAGATGTGTATGAAGGTGCTTCGTGTGCATTCAGGTGCAGGACAGAGCTGCTGATGCTAACAGGGCAGTTACAGAAGCTGATAAAACCCACAAGAGGGCCAAAGATCTGAACTCAGAGGTTGACAAGCTACGCAGGAAGATCCAAGGTGAAGGGCATCATCACTATTTGGGTTCCTTGTTTTTACCTTTTTTTTTAATAGCTTTCTTGACCGTGACTGTGGAAATTCTCTGAGAGTGCATTCTGTTGCGTTTTCGAAGAATTGCTACAAAAGCTGAAGGAGACCGGCACCACGCTGCCCAGCGGAGACTTGGAGAAAATGCTCAAAGATGCCGAGGGCATGGTGAAGGAGATGGAGAAGAGGAACTTCACCCCTCAGAAGACAGCTGCCGAGAAGGAAAAGGATGAAGCAAAGAAATGTAAGACTTCATCAGACTTGCATCTTTTTGGAGTGAAGACATTTTTTAAAGAGTTGTTTTGTTTAAACTATCGTCCTCTGTTTTCTAGTGCTGGAATACATCAAGGCTAACGTGAGCAGACAGTACAACGAGAACAACGACATGGCAGAGAAACTTCAGGACCTTTTGAAGGCTTACGAAGCCAAGCTGAAGGACCTGGACCAGGCCTTGAAGGACGCCAAGGATCTGGTGAAAAAAGCCAATGTGCAGAATGGGCTGAATGGACAGGCGCTTGGAGACCTGCAGGTTTGACTTTGCAAAATCAAATACATTAAAATAGTAATTCAAGTAGCGCCTGAGCAGTTGTAATGGGGCGAGCGTGCTCTCTGCAGAAACGTGCCATAGAGCTGAAAAAGGAGCGGGATACGGTGAAGGGCCAGATGGACATGGCGAGAAATGAGCTGAAGAAGACCCAGGATTTACTGAAAATGCTCACCGACAGCAAAACGGTACCGCTGCACCAAAGTTCTTCACCTTTAAACACCGCCATAACAGTGGCGTTGTAGTAGAAATGGTGTGTTTGATCCTACACGAGCGAGCACATGCCTCAACCTGCCACCCGAGCTGACAACGATCCATGGTCTTTTGCTCGCATTCTGAGGTGAGATAAATGGCATTTCCTGTTCTCCCTGCTCTGCTGTAGGAATACGAGCGTCTGGCTGCGCAGCTGGATGGAGCCAAGAATGAAGTGACCAAGAAGGTCAATGAGATTTCCAAAGCCGCGGCCAAGGAAGAGATTGTCGAGGCTGCAGAGAAACATGCCCAGAACCTCGCCAAGATGGCAAAAGAGCTCGAGGAGTAGGTGTTTTGGAGCACCAAAGTAGTTCGTATTCCAGTGTTCTATTTTCTTTGCTTATTGTTTTCTGTCGTATGTTTAAGTTCTGTGAAAAATGCAAGCGGGCGTACCGAGGTACGCAGCGCCAGAGATGCTATCGATGCCTACAAGAACATCACAGATGCGATCAATGCTGCAGCAGCCGCAGCTAATGAGGCCAAAACTGCAGCAGACAGAGCACTGAATGTAAGGCAAAGGGCACCTGTTGTATTATATTTAATCATATTTAAATGCCATTAGAGGTGATTGGTTGACAAAAAAAACCTTTCTTTTGCAGAGTGTCAACAGCCAGAGGCTGACAGAAAGAGCAAAAGACCTGAAAGACAACAGTAATGATCTACTTACCGAAGCAGGAAGAGCTGATGAAGACCTGAAAAGTAAAATCTGCGTCCGTTAGACCCTTGCTGCTAATGTAGCTGAAAACGTATTCACTGCTAATACTTATTTGCGCTTCGACAGAAGCCACAAGTGACCTCAGAAATCTGAATATGCGCCTGATCGATGCCGACAACAAGAAGCAAGCCCTGCAGAAGAACCTGCTGGATGCTCAGAACCAGCTGAAGACCATCAGGAGAGGTAGTGGAGGCACAGGAGCCCATAAGCTCAGCTAGATAATGTGTATGGGTATTTTTCCAGAGTTCATGTTTCCTTTTGTCTTTCCTCACCTAAGATGACATCAGGGATATGATCGACGAAGCCAAGAGGAAGGCGGCTACAGCCAACAGGACGGCCAGTGACACCATGGACAAAGTCAGCGCCATCAAACAGGAAATCAGTAAAATTGGTGTGGCTCCTAGTGATGGCAACCTCAACAATGTCCTGACCGATGTGGACCAGTCCAGTGAGATTTAGGAGTTATTTTTAACATCTGTGTTACTCGTGAACTGTTTTATTACAAGGTTGTTTCTCCTGCTCCTGTTTGCAGTAAAGAACTTGTTGCAAAGCATTCCCACTCTGAACGATAAGATCTCAGAGGTGGAGAACTTGACGTCACAGTTCTCCCAGATTAACAACATAACTGGGAACATAAAGAAGATAAAGGAGCTCATTGAACAAGCCCGGGATGCTGCTAACAGGGTGAGATCCTGGTCTCAGGATGCACCCATCCAGCTGGTTTTGAACCTTCTTGTCCTCATCTTTCTTTTTTTTTTTCTCCAGATTACGATCCCAATGAAGTTCAGCGGCGTGGGCCACGTGGAGCTGCGTCCGCCCAAAAATCTGGAGGACCTGAGGGCATACACGTCCATGTCGCTGTCCCTGCAGAGGCCCGAAGGCAGGGGAGACGGAAGACGCAGGCGCAGACAGAGCCGGGAGAGTGCGGACATGTTTGTGTTGTACCTCGGCAGCAGAGATGTGAGTGAACCCGCCTACTTCCAGACTTCCTAACCCTAACCAAAATTAAGGATAGAACTGTACAGAAAGCTTGAATAAACTATTTTCAACAGTCCTCCAAGAACTACATAGGCATGGTGGTGCGGAATAATGTGCTGTACGGCGTGTATAAGCTGAATGGACAGGAGTATGAGATGAAAACAGCCTCTATCATCACGTCCCCGTCTGAGCCTGCCAAGTTTGACAGGGTGGACCTGAACAGGTCAGCTCAAACCTGCAGCATGTTGTTGTTGTTGTTTTTAGACATTCGTTTACCAGGAAAGTCGCTCTAAATGTTTTTTTCTCACACACATTTAGAATCTATCAGGATGCCCAGATGATCCTCACCAAAGACATCACCTCCGGCACGGCCACCATGCCCATTGAGAGCAGCAGGCAAGGAGACGACAACAAGAACCTCCTGGACCTCAGTCCAAGTGACGTTGTTTTCTACGTGGGAGGCTACCCCGCCAACTTCACGGTAAGCAAGTCCAAATAAAAAAAAAAAAAAAAAAAAAGACCACTGCCGCCATAATACGTCTCCCTGTTTAACCAGCTGTAGCTGTAATTCCCTTTTTTCTGCCTGCTCCTCCTCCTCAGCCTCCAGATTCTCTCAAATTCCCCATGTACGACGGCTGCATCGAGTTCTTCTCCTTTAACGATAAAGCCGTCAGTCTTTACAACTTCCACGCCCGGGACAAGATCAACTTGCAGACTCCGTGCAAAAGGTGGTTTGATCACACTACCAGAGCTGATTGTTGCTCACCAGCTGTTGGCTTGGGCCCTGCTGAGGTCATAGAAATGGAAACTGAAACAGATTTACCCAGAACAGGATCTCAAACATGTTTTGCACTTCTTTCTTCCTCATCTCCAGATATGTGGCCCCAGTGACGACCAGCTACTACGAGGGAACCGGATACAGCAAAGTGCTTATTGATAAAAAGTATTCCATCCTCCTCATCAGCATGTCGCTCCACTCTCGTTCAGAAAACGGCCTGATCGCTTACCTCGGCAGTAAGGTGAATGATCTCTCACACCCTGAATCTCCTTTGTGAATTTGCAAGATTTAATGTTTGTTGTTTTTTTTTTCTTCTCAACACAGGACAATTACTTCGCTGTGACCATGGAGAAGGGTGTTGTGTTCATCCACAGTAATCTGCTGGAAAGTCCAGCTACCTTTAACCAGAAGCTGTTCCCAGTAGGAGTCTTTATTTTCACTCACAGTCGCCATGACTTCACTTTTTAATTACTGTTACATTTTACTGTCTTTCTCTCAGACCTTTGAATTTACTGAGGTCCAGATCATCAGTATAGCCACGGGAAAAATGACGGTCCGGGTAGCTAGTAAAGAAGCCGCCACAGCTGAAGCCAAGTATAGCAACGATGACTTTACGGAATTCTATGTCGGCGGTATCCCAGAAGCCTTGAGGGAGAGGTAGCCGTTCGTTTTCCTCTCAGTCTTGATGTATTTTGAGTCTTGTTTCCAAAAAACGCTTTGCTGCCTCCTGCAGAGACAACATTACCATGCAGCCATTCAAAGGATGCTTGAAGAATCTAAAGCTCAATAAAGGCTTCCAGCCTCCCGCTGAGCAAGTGGGAATCAGCAAAGGCTGTCCCGAACATTCTCTGGTAGGACTTTAGCTTTCCTCATATTCACGTCAGGCCTGGAACACGCTGTGTGGTTAAAGAGGAATGTTTCTGCCGCTCAGGTCATCCGTAAAGCAGAGTTCAACCTCCAGAGCGCTCTGTCGGCCAACCTCCAAGGCTTCAGCCTGGATAATGATGTCACTGTATCCCTGGGATTCAAGAGCACGCAGAGCCAGGGTCTCATCCTGCTGGACAAACAGCTGGTTGGGACTTGTTTGCTGTGAAAGCGGTGCAACGTGACAGAGATTAACACCATCATTTAAACATGTGTTTCATTCTTCTGCATTGCAGGCCAACGGGATGAATCTAGGACTGGAAAACGGCCACGTGGTTCTTAAATTCAATGACAAAATGTGGAAGTCGAACAAACAGTACAATGATGACCAGTGGCATTACCTGACTGTAACTAGAAGAGCTGGGAGGTATGGCTACATATAGTATAGTAAAAAATCTATCTCTAAATCCTGCTTGAAGTTAACGTGATGAGAAATTTTCCAAACAGGACGGAGCTGCTCATCGATGATGAAGATCAAGGTCAGGAGGAGAGCGGAACATCCATACCTGACACCGGAGGCCTCCTGTTATTGGGAAGGAACGAGTTCAAAGGCTGCGTGTCTAACCTCTACACTAGGCGGTAAGTTCTCCCCGCCCTGCTCGCTGGTGATTTTCTGGAAACTGCAGCGTGCTTCACAGGCCCCAAACACAACGTGTTCATCCTTCTTCTGTCTGTCAGGCCTAACAGTCTGTACAAGGCTGAGGACTTCAGCACCTTCACGTCCTCTGGAGACGTGCTGCTGGACGTGTGTGCTGCACCCAGCCTGGCTCAGCTCATGAGGGACCGCAGTGGCGAAAAGGTTTGTCGAACGTGTCTGCGCTCACCATCATCGATGCGAGTTCGTTTTAGCACTCTGGCACACACACTCTGATGCATTTCCCTCATCATTTAACATCCTCTGATTAAATGCCATCTTTGCTAAACAGGAAGTGCCGCACATTGCTGAAAAGTCCACGTCGCACTTATTTAAGTGAGCGTGTTAGCTTCAGAAAAAAGCATGTTTTACTGTCAAACCTGGTCGTACAGTAGACGACATTGTTTGTTCACTTCAACCCGTCATAACCTTTTTTTCCCTTTAAAACATGATGAGTTGACGACAGAGCACTTCCAGTAAGCCATATTTTCTAACCTGTTTAACAGTGTGTCTCCTGGTAACATTGCTCTTATACATACATTATATTTTACTGCCTTATTTCCAGAGATGAAGAAGGAGGACATAGACCTGTTGACGCCGACAAGAATTTATTATTGACATGAAAATCCAGCAGCTTGCACCACAATGCTCCGTTGCTCAAATGTTCGCACTCATTCATCTGCAGTGTACCTTAATAAAAACAAGTTGCATGAACATTTACCAATAGTCAAGGCATTTAAAAGTTACATGTATGTGTTTCTGTGTATTTTAAAAGTCACTGAAATTGTGAATCATAATCCTGAAATGTCAAAATGTCTCTTTCTTTCATGTAACCCAGTAATCAGTCCCTTACTAACAGTCGTTACAAGCACACCCTCTAACTCACTGTCATTCCACCTGAACGCTTAATTCCCTGATTTTATACCAAAAAAGCAATGAAATCGAGGTAAGGATCATGACAATAAACTCAGTAAACATCAAAATCTGCATCTGGATTTTTTTGTTTGTTTGTTTTAATACCACACCAAAAATGATAGATTTCAAAATATTTATTTATTTCTATTTATTTAAATAGAACTCTAATGAATCTAAGGATTTTCAATGGAATCCCAGGCTGCAGATAGAGATCATGGATACAAAAGCTGTTTGATGGCACAACTTTCATCAGGCTTTTGCACTCAGAATAGATCCTGCGATCATGTGATGGAATTCCACAGCCATTGTCGGCCGTGTCCTCTCAAAAGCATGATCACTAAATCACTTCAAACCTCGCATGCCTTCCATTATTCATCTCATTTCAAGCCTCTGACTGAAGGAGGCCTCATCATGCCTGGCGGACACAACACATTATCTGAATGATGAATTCTTGCCTGCTGCACAAGTTCATACATGTCCAGGAATCAGTTGAAACTCCTGCAGACCATCTGAGAAACGGTGCCGTGACGCCGGCTAGTGCTGAACACATGAAACATCTTTGATTTTTCTTGATATAATGAACTTATATCACAAGTTCACCTCTCTGAAATCCCCAAACATGACTAACTGCAATAACACAGGTCAAATAAGCAACCTGCATGTGTGAGTGCATCTCAGCAGTAAACTCTGTGTGTCAGATGGGATTTTGTCTAACACTGTGGCTGCATGACTAAAAATCTGGTTTTCTTTGATAGGAAAATAAATGGATTTTCCATGGATCAGATGATAAAAAACAACCAAGTAAAGTAATAAATAAACCAAGTAAATAAATAAACATAATTCAGCACATGTTCACTTAATTCTGCCATAATTTTTATTAATAAAATAGATTTTGGACATTTTCTCAATAGAATTCTAAAAACTATATTGTGTCTATTCAGTAATTCTTTCTAAAAATGGCTCCACCTAATCAACTTTTGCTAAACAAGTGTGTCCAATTCTTTGTTGTTCCAGGATGTCCCTATGCAAGGGATCAATGAGATGTCCCCTTGTGTGTCACCGGCCACGGTTGAACATGCTTATCGCATGTATGGGTCCGTCAGCAGCCTGAGCTTCAGCCTTCCACTGCAGGTTCTGAAGCCCAGGTGAGCGGCCCTCTGCAACATTCCTGTGTGATTTACTCTGTTATGGCAGACACCAAATTATATGATTATCTTTTTTTTATTTATTTATTTATTTATTTATTTCTCTCTCTCTCTCTCTCTCCAGGCCTCAAATTTCATTGGATGTCAGGACTCGAGCTGCTGAGGGCCTGCTGTTCTTCGCTGCTACCAGAGGAGGGCGCGCTCACCTCGCTTTATACATGTCCAAAGGCAGAATTAGGCTGTCTGTAGGCAAAGAGAAAGAAATATTCAACAGGGAGAAGTACAATAACGGAAAATGGCACACGGTCAGTGGAACGGCATAACTGCTGTCCTCATATTTGCATATTTAAAAAAAACAAAACACACTTGTTTTTGTGCATATTGTGGACGACCTATAGGTCATGTTCAGTTTGGAGAAGAAGTTATTTCGACTGGTTGTGGATGGAATCAGAGCACAGGATGGTCAGATGACAAATGCTGAACTGTCAGCCATGCAGCACTTTTTGTCACCAGTCTACCTGGGGAGTGCACCTGAGGCCTTTCACAAGGAGCTGAAAGTAATTTACACATAAAGCTGTCAAAAATAGAAATTAATAATTAAAATTAAAATACTTTTTGCTCTCACATTTAGTCAAAGGGCCTTCCAAAGCAAAGCGTGCCAGGCTGCATTCGCAATTTCAAGATGAACGGCGCACTGATGATCAATCCGACCACAAACCGTGGAGCTGGCCCATGCTTGGTGGGGCAGACACAAAAGGGGGCTTATTTTGCAGGGAACAGAGCGCATGTTGTTATCAGTAAGTACAGTCTAGTCACACATATGAAATGTCTAAATAACGGGATAAATTTCAAGGACATATCCCATAAAATTACTTACAAGGCTCTTTTTTTATCATCTCAAGTCTCCTTGGCATGTCTTTTTTATTGCTGTCTCCTCATTATTTTAGTCAGAATGAGACGTTTAGAAAGCTGCCAGTGTTGACACGCACGCTATGGTCTGTTTTCCAAATTTTAGATGACTCCTTTGTTCTGGACTCCACGGTTGAGCTGCTCTTTAGCATTCGTCCACAGAGTCCAACTGGTCTCCTCCTACACGTTGGTGTCTTCAGCAGGAGCCAGTCGACGGGCCATTATCTCAGTGTTTACATGCTGAGAGGAGAGGTGAGACCAGACCAGAAACAAAGTCATGTACACAGAACAGGGTTTACATGGAAGTAGGCTGTCTATTGAGTAAGATAGACATTTATCAGTCTCAAGACACACAAGACAAGACCGAGGAGGCACACTGAAAGTAGGCATTTAAAATGACCAGCAGGTGTCGCCGCCGTGCGTTAACCTTGCCATCAGTCATTCCCTATAAACATCCAGGTGATTTTGCTTTGCTCAAAACGAAATGTTTTGAATGGTTTTTTTTTTTTTTGTGTTTTTTTTTTTTTTTACAAAGGTGCCTAAAAAACTAATGTGGACCGAACAGAACGTGTGTAAAACTTTATAATCTGTGAAAACATGGTTTGATTTTCAATTTTCAGGTAGTGGCTCGGGCTAACAACGGGAAAGGAGAATTTATGGTTACAGTTAAACCAAAAACCTCTTTATGTGATGGAACGTTTCACAAAATATCAGGTAAAAAGCATGTTTCATTAATAAGCTCCCAGGACCCAAACAGGAATAAAATAAATTCTGCACTGCTTTTGCACAGTAATAAAGAGGAAGAATGTTGTCCAGCTACACGTGGACACAGTAGATAAGTATAAGATCGGACCACCATCACCTGCCACAGCTCTGACCAAAAGTTCCTTGTATGTGGGTGGCATTCCTGGTGAGTAATGATCTATTAATCTGATTTGTTAAGTGCCAGATCCCTCATATAGGCGAGAACTACTGCAGCAAAAATTCTGACTGTGTGGATGACTCCCCAAATTTAAAAAATGTCAACATATAATCAGCTAATGTCGCAAATGTGTCTGTGTGCAGAGATTCTGGTTCAACAGATGCTGCCAGTCACAGCATCCTTTGTTGGCTGCATCCAGGACATGACCGTCAACAGTGAGCCCATCTCTTTTGAGAGGCTGCCCGCTGTCTTCGGTCCAGTCAACCTCAAAGAATGTCCAGGCTGAGCGGCTCACTGGGTCAGCAGCAAACAAGCCTCAGGACCATGTCCACCAGCAGCCATGTGCAATCTGTTACTGGTGACGCAGAATGTGTTTGCAAGTATGTAAATATCATGAAGCGTGCGTGTGTGTGTGTGAGAGTGTGTGTGTGTGTGTGTGTGCGCATGTGCACATGAAAGGTTTTATGTAAATATGAGCAGCATTTTTCAGGTTGATGGTATTTCTTCTTCAGTTAAACATTTCTATATTTATTTTGTAATAAATGTATTTTGAAGGGTTCCATTAACTCACAGATGCAAATAACCCAACTAGTTTTGTTACCTGATCTGCGGGTGTGTTTATTCTTTTTTTTGGTCAGTAATCACCTGGTACTGAACATGCTTGTGACTGATCATAGCTGCATTATGAGCAGCCTGGCACTTTAAGAAAATATAGGTGGCTTCTGTTTTGGTGCTTTAATGGAATCAACCTTTCAAATTGGTTTATTGTTGTGCTTTATTTCTTTATTAGTGTTATTTCTTCTTTATTTCTTTATGGAATCAAATGTATAGGACAGTTATTCGCTGTAAGCCCACATGGTTTAGTTTGGAATCTACCCACCAGCATTTTATAGTGGATTTTATCTCACAAACACACATCTTCCCCTTAATCCTAGTGTCCTAAATCAGTTTTCCAAATTGCATTCCTTTTTCCTCATCTACTAAATTATTTATCAGATGTTTTCACATTTTTTTCTGAGAGGTTATTTCATTTAGGTTGAGAAGCACAAATCTCTCAAATTGAATCAGTCATGTTTGGGACCATTTAGTCCACATTATTGTTCTGTCTGAACATTTATATGTGTTTAAAATCTCGCTGCCAGTAGTTTTTTTCCCCTGCGTCGTGTGCAAATTTGTAAAATGAAAAAAGATGCATGATGACTGGACCTGCATTCCTGTCTTGTGACCACCAGTTTTTAAACAATTTTATAATATCTTCAGTTGTTTTATTATGAATGCTTCCAACCTCAGTGCCATATTAACTTATGAAGGTGGCAATTCATTTTTTTAATATATATATAGATTCAGAGATGCATTCTGATGCTTATGGTGCTGTTGAATTTGTTGATTTATATTCAGCAAAGTAAAATTCAAAAACATGTAAAGAGCAGTCTTTTTGAATATGTGGTTTGAAGTACTTCATTGCTTTGGATGTGTGAAAAGGTACTTTGTTAACTTGCACTACAAGTTAACATTTTTACCCTTGAACGTAAAATTTCCCCAATTCGACAAAAAATTGCTTTATTTTGAGAAATACCTTGAAATTGTGTGCCAAAATGGAGAGTATTCTGAGAGAGAATTTAAATTATAAAGGAAATCTCCTCTTTAGAGCCATTTTTTAATGTTGTCAATTTTAGCACAACCACGCCCACTTTGATGCTGCCTTCATGATCTATGTGAAGATCGGAAATTACTGTCCCTGTAAACAGGTACCGCGATAAATTCTTCCCGTCCAAAACCAAATCTCATGTACTGACACCTAAAATTATATTTTAATCAGTTAACTCTCTGGCAAGACACGACACGGATATTCCAGAAATATGTAGGACACACAGGAAATTTGAGTAGATTGAAAAATTCCGATAATTTGAAGTGCTCAGCGTTTCCGGCGTCTGTACAGCGAGTAGCAGGAACATAAACACCGGCAGTCAGGTGGCAGAATACGGAACGGCGACGTTAGTGATACACGCAATTACTTAGCGTTCATTTTCCAAGCAATTCGTTCATTCGTATTCTGGCATAAAGTTGTAAATATGGCCGCGTTCGCCCAAAAAAACTGCGCCACTGGCTGAGACGGTTGTGCATTTAAGTAAAAGTAGCTGTACACTACGCACGCCCCCTCCCTTCTTTCCCTCGCCTGCGGTGAAAAGTGTCTCAATGGCGGCCCCAGCCGAGACAACGCCGGAGAGCGTGGATGATGCAAAGACGGAGCCCATCAACGACGCAGAGTTGGCTCTTGAAGGAATCAATATGCTTCTCAACAATGGATTCAGGGAGAGCGACGAGCTGTTTAGTAAATACAGGTATGTTTATTCAGACTTGGCATTCAATTGTGTTCATTTTGACAGTGATTAAATGTATCTTTATCTTTAAACTACAACAGTCAACCAGTGTGTGTACAATAATAGAGACAATTCCCCCCCCCAAAATGTGAACTTAAAAAAAAAAAAAAAACACCACCATCCCACCACGGTGCAGCACCATATGATCGAGTCACAAGCCGGGTGGAACTTGTTAGAATGCCCTGAGCATTTACACACACAAGTGACTACTGATATTCAAACATCACATTATAATATACAAGTGACTACTGATATTCAGACATCACGTTATATATAATATATGTCTTGAAGCCTGACCGAAACTCTCTCAGCGTAAATAGAATCAGGAAAGGCGTGCTAAAACATGTGACGTTTCCCGTCCTGCCTGCTTCTTGGAGCCGGTTTGCTTCGCTTCCATTCCAACACAACCTCTGAACAATTACTGATAGGCTGCACCTCTTCTGGATCTGATCAGAAAACAGGGCAGGAAAGGTGACATCATACATTATTAATTGGTCATTTCTTGTGTTTAAATCACTGGCTGTATTGAATCAGAAGGGATTTGAATCAGATCTTTTATTAATGGTCTCCAGGAAGGGTTTGAAGCTGCATCACCGTGTCACAGATGTGTCCGGACCCCTGCTGACAACTTAAATGTCAAGTCCACCACTAATTGCAGTGGAAGCAAAAAAAAAAAAAAAAGGTTTGATGATATTTAAAGGGTTTAACCTCAACAGTGGTCATTTTACCGTCATTTTACATTAATTCCTTCACCATGAATCACTTCAGCGCTCGGTGCACAAAACAGGCCTGGCACATCTTTATCACTCCACCCATTAGCTGCTGTTATATGTCCTCTTGAGTTGCTCGTTGGTCTGAGGCAGCCGGCGCTGACTCGTCACTTTTGTCTCTTACAGGAACCACAGTCCTCTGATGAGTTTCGGGGCCAGTTTTGTCAGTTTTCTGGTGAGTCTGGAAGGATTCATAGTTGCTGAAGGATTTCTCTGGGAGCATTTTATTTGTTTGTTCTTGCAGATATTGACAGATTACAGTAACCATTTTTAAACAAGGCCTTGCACAAACACAAACAGGAAGTAGGTTGAGGAAGTTGGTTACCTCCTCTTGAGTGATGTGTGGTGCCTCCTTCTGAGGTCCTCTAATTTAATTTCTTCAGCTTTAGAAAGTCTGACCCTTTTTATTCATCTTAATGTGTTTGAATTTAAATTATGAGCTTAGTGATTTTTAAAAGGTGTCTTTGTTCCTATATTACTAGACTTAATTCTGTAAAATGTAACTTATCCAGATTAAAAGGTTTTGCATGTTGGCCTTTATATCATGGCAATATTTTTCTGAATGAAAAATAATAAAAAAAAAAATCAGGAATATAATTTGATTATCTTTCCTCTGTGGCTTTATGCCAGTTTTTAGCTTGTCCATGTTTGTGCTTGCTTCCTTCCTAATGATGCATTTTTCATTTGGAATATTATTGTTAATGTAAACACTGTTTCTTCCTCTGTTGTATAATGTACAATATAATTCAGAAATATCATATATACAATTACCTTTTTAACTAAGAGCACGAGCTCACTGAGGGGTCATTATTTACATGAAGATGAATTGAAAGTTACATTTTCAAGCCTTCTAAAAACTCCTTTAGACTTAATGTCATTAGAATTTGCTCAGGAACGTGTGTGTAAACCAGTGTTTTAATTCTTTAATTTTTAGAACGCCATGATGACATTTGAGGAGGAGAAGATGCAGATGGCCTCTGAGGACCTCAAAGCTACAGAGAAACTGTGTGAGGCTGAAAACGCCGGAGTGTTAAAAACACTTAAAAACAAGATCAAGCGGAGTGTAAGTCATTTACATACATGCAGCAAGATTAAAAATATTGTCTGCCTATCAGTCTGTCATGTAAGCCTGTGTGTCATTCCGGTGGTCAGGGGGACTCTCACAGGTCGGGGGTTGCTGCGGTGGACCGTCTGCAGAGGCAGATCATCATTGCTGACTGTCAGGTTTACCTGGCGGTGTTGTCTTTTATCAAACAGGAGCTGTCATGTAAGAAACCGTTACCTTTTTATTCAGGTCAAAGGACATGTTTCACTGACCTCGCTTCCAATTTCCTTGCAGCTTACATCAAAGGAGGCTGGACCCTCCGTAAAGCCTGGAAGATGTACAACAAGTGTTACAGCGACATCACACACCTCCAGGAGGGCAGCAGAAAACGGGCGCCCGGGCAGCTGTCTCCGTCTCGGTCCTCCTCCTTCGACCAGACTCAACAGAGCCGCTCACAGTCACCCGGGCAGAGCCCATCCCAGAAAGCAGACCCCATCAGCTCAGAGGCCCTGGATCGGCTGAAGGGTTCGGTCAGCTTCGGCTATGGCCTCTTCCATCTCTGCATCTCGATGGTCCCGCCGCACCTGCTGAAGATTGTCAACCTGCTGGGCTTCCCCGGTGATCGCATTCAGGGCCTGTCAGCGCTTGCGTACGCCAGTGAAAGTAAGGACATGAAGGCTCCCTTAGCTACGTGAGTATGCGAGTGAGTATGTGTATCTGTATTCTGGTTACAACAATATGTTTGGTAAAGATACAAGAAATGTGTGGTGAGATCAAGATGGCAAATTATGTCATCTTTACGCTAATGTAAATGAGATTAAATGGTTAATTTTGCTGTTTTAGCCACATTTCCTTGGTTAACAAAATATCAAACTAAAGCACTGTGATATAAAGGTCATCGCAACAAATACAAATAAGGGTTCTATTATACGTCACAGTCTGTGTGCTTTTTTTTTCAGCCTGGCCCTCTTGTGGTACCACACAGTAGTGCAGCCGTTCTTTGCTCTGGATGGCACAGACACCCAGGGGGGCCTGGAAGAAGCCAAGTCCATTCTTCAAAAAAGAGAGGCCGTTTATCCAAACTCCTCCCTCTTTATGTTCTTCAAAGGCAGAGTTCAACGCCTTGAGGTAAATTGAACCCTTTTGCATTTGGACTTGTCCTGGATATCAGAAACGTGTTGTTTCTAACTCTTCCCCATCCACAGTGTCAGATCAGCAGTGCCTTGACGTCCTTTCATGATGCCTTGAATCTGGCCTCTGACCAGCGGGAGATCCAGCACGTGTGTTTGTATGAAATAGGTATGTTTGGGTTTTTTTTAACCCCTCTTTTTTTTCAGTCAGCAGAGCTCTGTAAGAATGTCTGAGTGTTTGTTGTTGCAGGCTGGTGCAGCATGATCGGGCTGGACTACAGAGAAGCCTACCGAGCTTTTGAGAGACTAAGGAGGGAGTCCCGCTGGTCTCAGTGTTATTACGCCTATTTAACTGGAGGTGACCACAAAATACATTTTTACTGTAGTGTTAATATTGTTTTATGAGGTCATCATTGATATGTTGTCTTGTGTAGTCTGCCAGGGAGCCACAGGTGACCTGCAGGGGGCCGTGTCTGTGTTCAAGGATGTTCTCCGACTTTTCAAACGCAGAACGAATCAGATCGAACTGTTCTCCATGAAGAGGGTGAGTGTGTTTTTGGATATTGCTTTTGGATATAACATAAATCTCATGCACGTTTGCACGTCTCGCCAGGCCGAAAAGCTGAAGAGCAGCAGTCTCACCAAAGATCTGTGCATCCTGTCAGTGATCGAGATCCTGTATCTGTGGAAGGCTCTGGCCAACTGCTCCACCGAGACGCTGCAGACCATGACACAAGGCAACTCTGCTGTCAGCGTATTAGCCCAGTGGGGTTTTTGGATCAGTTGTTGTAATTTTGTTTGTGTTTTTGCAGCCCTGCAGGAGGTCGAAGATGCCTCGTGTGCAGGTTTAAAGTACCTGCTGCTTGGTGCCATCAACAAATGTCTTCATAATGCCAAAGAAGCCATTCAGGTATATCAAAGATAGTACGAGACCGGAGAGGAAAGGACCCAACTGTGACATTTGACTAATTTCCTTTTTTGCAGTATTTTCAACTGGCTGCGAGTGATGAGATGGGTCGTCTGAGCAACTCCTACGTGCAGCCCTACTCCTGCTATGAACTGGGCTGTGTGTTGGTGAGCAGCCCAGAGGCAAGTTTAATTTTTTAATTTTACATGTTATGAGCCCCTGGTTGAGAAGACACCTAATCTGTTTTTCTTCCAATTCAGTCCGTAGGGAAGGGAAAACTGCTGATGATCCAGGCCAAGGTACAGCAATTTTACATTTATTTTCAGCATTTACATGTGTAGACGTCTGCCTGCTCATGTTTAAACACCTAAATAAATAAAGAAGCAGAGGCCCCGCTGCATTGTTCACTTTAAAGTCAGTAAGCAGTTTAATTAGCTGGTAAAACAGCAGCCAGCACAGTGTACAGAGCAGGGATGTAGACTGGCTGGGTGGTTTCATTGGCTGTCTGCCTGCAGAAGCTTGTTTTTCCTGCATGGACTTCACATGACTGAGAAAACCAAACATCCCACTTCCAAGAAGGATGGTTTCTGTTGAGACCGGGGGCTGAAACTATCCTGTCACGGTGTCAGCGTTTCTCTGTGGATAGTCTTTTCAGTTTGGCTCTGCTACAGTCTGAACACTCCTTGGTCGTAAATAAAATTCACAATAATGTGGTATTTCAATTGTGGTAAAGGTGTATCACCTGCCACAACCACCTGCATGTGGAGAAGTAAAGCGCAGCACAGCCAACTGTGTGACAGTGCAGCGGGCCCTGTGCTTCTCTAGTCTGTGCCGATAGATCAGGGATGTTGAAACCCAGTACTCGAGGGCTGCAATGCAGCCGGGTTTTCTGTCCTACCAAGTGGAAAATGTGCTCCCACTTGCCTTGGTGAAAGCCTTTTTCCTGCCTGGGAGGACAGAAAACCTGGCTGGATTGCAGCCCTCGAGTACTGGGATAGAACTGAAACAAACAGAATAAAGACACGTTTGTGATTTGTAACTGGATTACGTAGGAGGAATACGCTGGCTACGACTTCGAGAACAGGCTCCATGTGCGTATTCACTCAGCTCTGGCCTCCATTAAGGCTGGAGCCCAACTGTGACTTGAGCTGGAAAAACCTACAGGCAGCAACACCATCACTCTGGAAACTGCTGGATTTTCTTTAATTTATGCTATTGTCCCTTCTTACACCATGTATAGTTTTAAACATGTATATTTCCAATGGTTTTGGGAGAAGTTACAAAGGGGGCATTATTTGTTTACATCAGGATTTAGGTTTTATTTCTTACATATCTGATTTTCAAACAGTAGATAGAAGTCTATACATTTTTTTTGAGATGAGTAGAGTCAAGAATTGTTTTGAGGAATCTGACAGAGCAACAGGAAAATTATTTTCCGAAGACATTTTCACATCGCTGACTTTAACATTTGTCTTGTGAAACTATTCCCAAGATACACAACTGGTTTAAATCAGTCCAAATGTGCTGGTAATCTTTGTGCCCAGTACTCTTGGCTGTGAAATGGGTATATTTATACTTGTTTGACATAATAAATTGAATATTCTAAAAAGTGAGTGGGAAAACGTGATGTTCTTGATTAAATAAACACTTAACCACAGGTGAAAATTACAGCAAAGACACATTTTCATTACAATTTAAGCAAATTACTCAAATTAGTTAACATTTTACTTAATTTAGCAACAGGAGAAATTCTGTTGATAACCAAAACTATAGGAAAAATAAAGTAACAACTATCCAACATAACAAATGAAGGTAAGGCTTGCATAGTTACAGTGATGCACGTGTGTGATGATAGATTTCAAAGTGAGGAATACAAGTAGTCACTTGATAAGTGTAACTATGGCAAGACACCTGCAAATCTAAGGATGAGCTAGTGTTCCTGCTTTAGAAGCAAAGTGCTGCTGAGTCAGGTAGATTTGTGTGCAGTGCTATACAGTATACAAGTATTATACAGTACATATGCAGGGCTTCAGGATCTTATTTAGATTGTTGGAATTATCGGTTCTTATCTCAACATTAAAAAAACTGATTTTTCTCTTCCTGTGTCAATTTTATCCTACATTTATGTACATGCACGTGTAGTGTAATCGTGTGAACAACATGATCTTGTGGTCAGATGTCGCCTCGTGTCTGCACAGAAGCTAACAAATCTTATACGAGCAGCACCAACTACAGAACCAAGCTGGCCTTTTAAATACTCCAAATATTTATATTCATGGTATAGAAATATTTCTAGTATGTAGATTCTACATTTTCTAACACGTGTCTAAATTTCCAATGGCAATAAATAAAGTCAAGATATTTGAGCTTTTTTTGTTCACAAATGATTGAAAATAAGTTGAGGTTATCCAGTGTTCTAATGCCTTCACCAACCACAAGAAATAGATATTTGTGTTTGTGATGGAACTGAAACACAGACCTTGATACAGCAGACGAAGCCTAGTGATTGTAAGAGTACATTTCTGGTTGTACTAATAGATGTCAGGCAAATGAGTAAAGTTCCTGTCCCAATAGCCTTTCAAGTAGAGCCAGTCCTGCGCTTTGTTGTGAGGGTTTGGTCCTTGCTGAAACCACCTGCAGAGATTTAAAATCAGAGATGTGTTTAAAATGACTAACAGATTGAGGAACAAAAGAACACAACCAATGTAATGGCACGCAGGTGCAGTTATACAGTTTGTCATGAAGGGGGCGCTGTAGCGCAGCACTTCACATTGACAACACAGCAAAGGTATAAGTCAGACCTTGGGCCAGGTGCAGCATCCCTAATCGAGTATCAGAGAGGAATGATTGCAGTTGTAAGACAAGACAACAGGGACACAACTATTAAAACACACTGGCAATATAGCACAAGTAACACATGATGGTCCTTGGTTGACTTGCCTGGTTTTCCATTCCTCTGTTGATTTGGAGCGATTTTTCCGGGCCATGCGTTGCTTTTCCTCCAGTCTTTTCTTCTCTGCACTTGCCAAATCTATAAAGATGGGCATGCATGTAGAAACTTAACCACCAGCTCATTAAACATTTCAGATTCTGCTGAAACCGGAATCATACAACATACCAATATCTCCATTCTCCAGTGCACGGATGTCAGGTCTGAGGCGACTGTCTGTTGGAGGAAGAACTCCTATGCTCTTCTCCAGCTCATTTAATTGCATAGCAAATGTGGAGAATGCATAGAACTGTTCAAGACAGAATGAAATAGAATTTTTAATGCTCGGCAACAATCTCCCCGATTAGTCTGGTCTCCTTTCATCGGCTCCAGTCAGACCTTGGCTGAGTTTTCCGGTCGCGGTGTGATTTTCCAGATGAGCTCGCTGCCTGGGATGACCTGGACTGTTTCAGCATCAGGTGGAGGCATCTCCTCTGGCTCCTCATCCACACTATTCTACAGCCCAGACATGCACACGTACACATTATGGTTCTAATTAGACACAGAGGGAGTGATAAATGGTTTGATGAAATTAAATGATACCCGTTTATTGGGCTTTTTCTCATCTGAACTCTTTTTATCCATCTTCTTATGGGCATCAAAGGTAGCAGCATCTATTGTGTACAGGCATTCAGTCCACTTGCCGTATATTGCACAGAGCTTCTTTTTGCTGTAACAGAATTGTTAAAGACTCTTTGAATTCGTTATTTTTACAGTTATATGATGTAATATAACAGAATGGCACTTTTCAGATGAATAATGAAATGTGTCTAAAGGTTCAAAAGATACCTCTTATCTAGGATGTATCCCTCCACTTTATGGAGTTCCTTTCCAAAGAGGCCACAGGGTTTGAATGTAATGTTGCATCTCTCTCCAGTCCTGCCACAGAAGGACAAACTGTTCACCAATTCTCATTAACTATTCTCCTGCAAGCTTTCAAGCATTCAATATCCCGCTCCTCTATTCAACGGCAACTGTCCCAGTTCTACTCCCTTGATCAATACGCTGAATCTGAAAGTAAATCTACCCTCATGCTGCAGAGCACAGATATTCAAGTCTGCAAGACAGACTGCAGACATGCATGCTTTCACAGACAACTAGGACAGCAAAAAGCCAAGGAACCTCTATTACTTATGGTTGATGACTTCCACGTTGCCATACTGCTCAATCCAAAGCTGACCGACGATGATATTGTGCACACAACATGTGGGGTTTGTCCAGGTGTAGGCCTCATTGTATCTATGGAGAAAAATGATTAGGGTTAGTAAGCAAGTAGGGAATTACACAGCAGGTACAGAGCAGGCTGAAGACTGTACTTACTTGGGCAGCTCCAGTGTGATCACACCCCTGGGCTCAGCTTCTATACTCTTCCCCCAAAATTTGAGTTTGGGGTAAATGGAGCCGTGGAACACGAAATCCTCCTTGAGGCCCTCAGCTTGAAAGGCACTGACTGGGGGGTGATGGCTAACTTGCTCCGACACCCACCTGAAGCCCAAATCTTCTCTGCAGAATGGGACATGTTTCAATTCCAGAGCAGACAGATTAAAAAAAACAAAAAAACAAAATGTGTTTAGAGTCGAGACGTGTGAATGTGAGATACTGGGGTCTTCTGCCCCCTTACCTGACGAGCTCAAAGGTCTCTCCCAGTAAAGGGTTGAATGGTTTCCCAGTTCTCTCCCACTGTGATGCAACAGCCGACACAGCAAATGCCGCAACACACTAGAGAGTTGGTTTATGATGAGCACATACCAGGTAATGGATTTCATGAACTGAAGACACATTTCTGCTTAAATTCAGAGTCTGTGGCACCTTCATCCTCTCAATGGAGTCTGTCATCGTGTTGGCCTGGTGGATGAGATGTGTGTGCTCCATGTACTCTGACAACCTCTGCAGGAAACTCAGAGGTTCGTTAAAGATTACAGGCATGGCGATCTTTGACAACTCCTGCAAAAGATGGCGAGAAGAGAAAAAGGTTGTTGCAATTTAATAAGCAGCAATTTAATTATCGGGAGAGCTAAATGTAATTTTTCATGTATTTATTTAAATGGGACTGCTGGGAATGTAAGGTCTTGATTAATTTTTACACATGTATGTGTGGATCATTAGTCATATTTAAACTCATTAACAGATCTAATTATAGATCTGATTAAATGGAACTCATTCCAGTCAGTAGCTGGGTGCAGAATGATTACATTTCCAAGACACTGATTTCTCTATGAAGACCTTAAATAAGTAAATTTGACCAAAACAGAGTTAACCTGAGTTTTCATAATGCTGTTCATACATAAATGACGTTTCCTCACCATGCCGATGCATTTTTTCAGTATGCTCCAGATGCTGACATCATTTCTGGAGAACATGGGAGCAGGTAGGCACATCCTGAGGTACATAGGGAGAAAATGGCAAGAAACATCATTACATCATCGCAAATGCAAATACTAGTAAAGCATTACTAATTTACCCAAGAGGAAAATAATTTTTCCTCAGATACAGTAACCAATTAATAGAAGGCTATAATCCTCAAGGTTTAAGACTAAAACTAACACAATTTTGCCCACAGCACAGAGACAATAGAGGCTGCAGAACAAGCAACATATACTGAACCATGTAACGTGACACCTGTAAACAATAAGCTTTAACTGCATCAAGTTTGTATAACGAAACATCTGTTAGTTTTCAAGTCTGATAGCTCAGTTTGCTATGAATATTTTGTTGTTGCACACAGCATTAAAAGCATTAAAAGATAGTGCCTTCTAAAAAACCTGGCAAACCTTGTTGTGGTGCAGTGAGAATTCTCTAGTTAGGCTGGCAGCAGACAGATGGTGTCCTTGTTTAAAGACGAGTGCAAATGCAACCGCAGAAATAAAGCAATTAGTTCAGCTAAATAAACACAAGAGACGGTGGGAGTTTGCTCAGTCAAAAGGACACATGAACTGTGAGGACTGGACTAGTTTGTCTTCCATCAGCATACATACGAATTTTACTCCTTGAACAATACCAGCAACATTATTAATGTTACCTCTGACTTTACTTCTGGTTCTTTTCAATATGTAATGTAATATAATGTGGGCCTTATTAGGAGGAAAACCCTTATTTTCATAAATCATGTAAATTTAAAAGCTTGAATAAACTTGAAACCAATTCTGCCCATTCCAAAAACCTGGATATATACATATACATCACTATATATCTGTCAGGTATATGTAGGGAGCCATCATGGAGAGGAAACAATTCAGAGAAACATGACAGTTGTGCTTTTCCCTCTACAGGCAACAGGACACGAGTCCCGTGAAGAAACGGGCTTCTCATACATTTTTAAGCAGCATAGACAAACACATACCTAACCAGCCGTCTTCCTACCAATGTTTGTCCAAAACCAGAGAGCTCAAAATGATTCATTCCTCACTATAAGATGAACAAAACACATCCACATCTTCCAATTCCACCGGCTTACGAAAAAAAAAAAAAAAAAAAAAAAAAAAAAGACGCTTCCCGTTACCCTTGGAGTTTTCAATTTAAGAGGAAAAACAAAATGGTATTCTCAATGGACTGAGTGTTGACACAAAAACACCTGACGACAACAGACTGGAAAGGTGCCATCCCATTACACCAACTCTGCTGTTTACTGGCCGATCAGCTTGCACATGAAGGTCTCATCAGGGCTGGCAAAACGTTACCGATTGCTGCGACAAAGCCTGGACTCAGCAAAGCATTTCTGTTCATCATTTAAGACCACAAACAAGCATGACATCATATCTGGAGCGTGTCCCACCTGTGCTTCTTGACTCCGATGTACTGGGCTGGTTGGTTGCCATGGTTACCCTCCCCAGACATTCTGGTGGGCCCCCTGAGTGCACTGGGATGGCAGAGAAGGGGGGCGTCTTTCCCCTCGTCCTCTTCACAGGACTGACTGGCAACAGACAGGAAGCCGCTCACAGAGAGCTCCGACGCAGAATCTGCAGGGTGATGAGAGAAGGCAGACGCCAGGTCAGTGTGCCGGGTCGCAGTACATACCCTGCTCAGCTGATGCTGGCTTCAACGATACACACTCCGGAAGTATCATGTGCCCGTGTTCCTCCTGAACATCCCCCTCCCCGCTGTTAGCCAAACCCCACACAAGGGTTGTGTTCCAATGAGAGGCCACACTGAGGCTTCATTTCCTTTAACGTTGTTTGCTCTCTGCTAGCTGTGAACCACTCCTCCCTTGATGACTGTACAGGTACCACCACATCCACAGAGGGAGGAGCGATATGTACCATAATCATTATTTATATTCAGTGTGCATATAAACCGTGCTTCCAGTATCATTTTTTGTAAATATCTCTCCTCATACTTCAGTCAGAATAACCACTTTGCAAATGCAAACTGTATTTTAACTGCACGTTGACATTTCCTCCTTGCTGAGAGGCCCCTCAGGGTTTATACATAAAGAGCTTGTTTAACTGTGTTTAAAAGAGGGTTTTGCAAATGTTTTCTCCACCATCTTCACACAGAAGTTTGACCTGAGACTGATTTGTTCTTGACACTCTAAAGCACACTCATCTGCAGGAGACCAAAGCATTTCCTTGCCTCTGTAGTTGTGTAATCCCAGGACAGTCACACTTTTGATCTACCTTTAGCTGTGTGGAAATTCCCAAAGGACAGGCTAGATGTATTTCCCAAGAGAAAAACACCATTAACATTTTTTTTTTTTTTTCCCCAAAGCGATGTCACCTTCCTGCTGGAACTGTGGAATGTCTACGTAACAGATACGTTCATAATCTTGCAAAAAATTTACTTGAGTCAAAAAGGAGACATCATTAATAACCTTTAAAAAAAACGTACAAAAGTTATAAAATTTGTTCATCTGTAATGGTTTGAAATGAGTACAGATGACCCTGATGCTTTGTCTAAAAAAAAAAAAAAAAAAAAAAAAAAAAAAATTGATTCACAAACTTATGCACACCAAGGTAAGAATTTTCAAGTACATATAGATAAAGTGGAAATTGATTAACTGAATATTATTCTGCTCCATAAATAATTACAATTTTTAAAATCTATGAATTTGATGCCAACATGAATGTTAATGTGGGACAACAGAAGACTGGAGAGTTGTGAAATCCTGATGCAACTGCGTGAAACAATTCATATGTAAAAGGGTTCATTTGGTTTTAGGCAGCAACGTCATGAATCCAAGTTAGGGAGAGGAAGAATTGGGTTAGTTTGTTCAATTGTTTGCAAAAGCTAAGAGTATACTGTACTTAATATAAATTATCTTTCCACAACTGACAGCTTAGCATCTATAAAGATGAGCCAGCAAACAGAGGTGACCAAAATAAACAGTAAAATATACATTAATGGTGTCCTGACCTCATGCTACACAGATCGGACTGAGGGAGATGTGAAGTATCCAGGGGGACTGACCTGACAGAGCGTCATAGAAATCATCTTCAGTCAGGGTACTGAGGGTTGATGACCTCCTATTCTTACAGAAGGACTGCTTCAGGTCGTGGTGCTCTGTTGCCAAGATCTGCAGGGCCTCTGTCAGAGCTTTGTTCTTCTCCACCTCCTGCTCTATCTTCAGACTCCAAACCTGGAACACGTCAACACTCGTGTATAAAACAGGACCAAAGACAATATGGTCATGATATACTCTGCATGTGTTGAACATACACGCTCATGGTATAGAAAACAATGCTGGTAAGTTGAAATTGATTGATATGGAGGAACCGATCTGCTCTGATCCCTTCCACAGGGTGTGTTTGAGGTTTAGATGGCAGCTCATTGTTATGAACCTGTACGCAGATCTGGTTTCCTTTGGTCAGGAACTAAAAACCACAGTCACTGAAGCCCAGGATTGAATGTCCCTTCAGAGCAATTTGAGATGTGCCACCAGATTGTTTCCTACAGTCAAACTATTGCTACTTGGAGATGCGCAACCACACTTCATGCGGTGAAACTGCTACATGTGGAACTACAACACAGGTTAATGGCTATACATTTGTCTGCAAATGCCCACTGACACATGAGTGTCAGTCAGAGATAACCATTCACATGCCAAACATTTTGGAAACAAAGTTGGGGAGGATGTATTTGACTGAAGGGGCCAGGGATCGAACCACCGCGGCCACCCCATTAGAGGAACAATCACTCTAGCATCTGAGTCACAGTCCCCTCGAATGTTCTCAACAAATATCTGACCTATGGACCTGTGCTGTGCACCAACAACTGTTAAATTGAGGTCTTTTTTTAATTTACAAAAAAAAGGAAAAAAAACACATGGGAGCTAATACAGAAAAAGCTTTTCTTCAGTAGCCATTAAAGCCACCTGATTGAGAAACCCAGTCCCTATCAGCCCCAGTTTTAATGTAGAAACTGCAGTTTTTGAGCCTCTGTGAAACACTCCTTGTTGCAGGCACTTGGCTTCAGAGCCCATCCAGGGACAGAACCCTTTTGTTGTGTAACCCAGCCAGCTCTCTCACTCACTCCATCCCCTCGCTTGAACGCAAACAGTGCTATTTTAAGCCCAACTGAGGCTTGTGTGCAGTAGCTGCTGCTGATGAAGTCTGAGGAAAGCTTCTCTGTGGCCAACACCCCAAAGGGTAGAGCTTTAATTTCTCATATAAATAAGGTACAAACTATAGCTAATATGCAAAAAAAAAAAAAAAAAACAAAACATTTCAGCTTTAACATGATGTAATAAAAGCAAAAATATGAACCGAGTATCCATCTGGAGATTGCATTTATTTAGGTTTATTAAGCTTCACCATGACCACTTCCCTCTGATACAGAGCCAGAGTTCACTCACGTCGGACATGCTACGGCACCAACTGTGAAGTCTGTTTTAAATGGCAGTCAGTGGGTCAGTACCTTGTGGTGACTGGTGAAGTAATGTCAAAACAGATGCTGCCTTTCTCCTGCCATCAATGCAACACAGAGTGACACGCCTGCTTATCTGTGTGTCGCTGGGAGACTCCACTTGTTTTTCTGACAGTGCGGATGCCAAATGTCCAAGTTAAGTTTATAAATGCGTCTGTTATCATCACAACCCACGAGGGATTCTCTGCCCAGAAGCATCTATCTGCAGCTCAATCTTCCTGAGGACACATGATGCTGTTGAGGAGACAGCGCAAATGTCTCCACTTCAGCTAGAGAACTGATTGGTGTGATTCTATACTTGCTGAAGGGAAATGTTGTAAAAATCATATTTACAGAGCATATAAATGACTGCAAAGTGTGTAATCGCCTGCAAATAGAAGCATCAGGGGTGGGAGAGTGTGAATGTAGGATTAGAGTTAATACTATTTAATACAGCCAAAGTCTGCAATGTGTGAAATTATAATCCAGTTAGCAAATATGGTTGCAGTAAATGGCGCAACATCTCAGGTGTAATTTGACTGTGACACTTCCTGTTATTTTAGCTTGTTAGCTATTTTTATGATCTGTTCATGACTTTAAGTGGAACTTGAGGGATGAGAATCTCTATAATGATGCTAGTATATTCTGTCACAGGAGAGCATCTGAAGCCAATTCTCTCTCTCATACACACACACCATATGGTCTGTGCCCACAGCACTATGCAAACATTGTAAGCCATACTGCACTCTTGCTGGATTATGGGCAGCTGATTCACTGAGCAGCAGAGGTTAGATTATATATTAATACTATCTTAATTCCAACATTAGTCAGCGTTTGTCAGAACGACACACAATCTAACCAAACAATTTAAAATCATCTACAAATTAGAAAAATGTCTTAATAAAAGAAACAACTTTAAGTGCAACTGTCCAATGGTCTAAAGTGTAGCAGTCAGCAATCCTACAGATGAGCTCAATTATTGATCATTAAATCTATAGAAATGACTTCTGTCTGAGTAAATGGCTTAATTGAGAACCTGACACAAAATTGAACAACATGAAAATAAAAAACTGAGCGTGGCCTAAACGTCAAATAGGTTTCACCACATCACCGGCAAACAAGGACACAGCCACTGATGGCATTTACAGCTAAAATATACAACAAGTACGCAAGAAAAGAATCTTTGCTTTGTACCTGTGTGGAGACGGGATGCGTGTCGTCACTGTCTCTTCTCCCAGCTTGGATGCTCCGACATGTGCCTGAGAGCTTGTGTTTTTACTATGTGCATGAATGCACCTATCTCCAGCCGGGTCTGTTAATATGCACACGCTACAGTTACCTCACTCAATACACAGCCTCTCTCAAGAGGAGAGTGGATTCCAGTCTCCCTGCGTGCGCGCGCATGTGTGTGGCGCTGATCTGCAAGATGAATGCAGACCTAAGCATAAAAGCGGATCTGGCTTGTGCCCTTCCCACAGATATGTTAGTGATTATCACATGGTCCAACAGCAACTTCAAGGGCATAACATCCACTGGGACATAAACAGAAACTTTAAAACTTACTAGTTAACAGAGCAGTTGCACAGGAGGTGATTTTCTGCCAATGGGAGGGCAGCATGTAATCACTGAAACAGGAGTCAACATTCGTATACTTCCAGCTGCCAACTACGTAAACTTACAACATGGTTCTACATGTATTAATCAGATCAAATTTCTTTAGAGCCCAAAATAACAAAACCCTTTTAGGACAAAAAAAGAAGAACCCAGAAGGAAATCCACAGATGAGGGGTCCCTCTCCCTGGGACAGACGTGTAATAGATACCACATATACAGAGAACATCAACATTAACATCAGCAAAGCTATGTTATGACAAGAAAAGGAAGCTCTTTGCCCACCTCCTCTTGTTTGGAAAGCTGTTCCAGACACTGATGGAGGACAGTACAGGTGTGGCCAGACAGGTCAGAAGTTTCTTTGGCCTTTTGTAACAGGGGGGCAGAAAGGGCTTTGGAGAGGAAAAAACAAACAAAAAAACCTTAGCGCCATCTTCTGTTTGTTGAACATCACTGCAAATTAATGTGTGACTTTAATAAGAATTAATAGAAAGGAAAAGGTTGTCCAGATCAGATTTTTTACTGAAATTTTTAACCACTTTTATAGCGGACCGAGATGAACCTCTTATAAACAAAAATCTCAATGTTCAATTTTGTCTAATCCTGCTTACATTTAGACAAATACACAAATTGCTGCTAATGAAGTCAGATCAACTCAACTAAGGTACAAATGCAGGAGTCCTACCACAGTTCTCATTCTTCACCATTGATACAAATATAGAAACTTCGGTCTCCAGTTTCTGCTGTAAAATGCTGGCTTCCTGTAATTGTACAGATAATTACCAAGAGAAATATTGATCTTATTTTCACCAATAAACATATTTCATTAAGGTCTGAAGTTGAGTTTACCTGGAGAGACTGTGACAGAGTCTTCTCTGTCTTCATGACATCACCATCTGTAGCATCAGTAAACCATTCTTCTGTGCAGTGACGAGTGCTAAAGGAGGAATGGGCCTCAAAAGCATCCAGCCATTTCTAAGTGGAAAAATACCAGTGACATTTCTAACGTAGTCCATTTATCCATCATCCAGGATTAATAAGTCAGTAAGGAAGAAAAAAAGCATAGCAACATCACTAGAAGGTGATGCTAGTCTCACTTTTCTTGTTGCCACTGAATTTGTCTTTGAGGCGACCTTAAAATAAAGTACAGTGTCATCAAAGCACCTGAGCATGAAGAAGCAATGATCCCATGGTTTGACCTAAAACCACCAAACACAAGTAATTTTAAAAAAGGTAAATAAAAATCTAGTATTTGAAAGGTTAATGATAACCACGACTACCTACCATGCAATAGGCGTGTGTTAGAGACTTGCAGCCCTGTTTTCTGAGACCGGCCTGTGCATCAGCCCTGGAAACACAAGAGAACAGAGATGGAGAATCAGAATCTGACGTGGTATCAGCTTATTGTACTAATAAAATTTACAGAAGCCATGCTTTTACTTTAACTCACAGCAGGAAACTAACAGTATACATATAAAGCTTATCTCACTGTCTGTGGTACCAGGAAACAGTTCCATCTTCAATTACCACCCAGTGGGAACGCCACCCAAGAAAACGTGAACTCTGTCAAAGACAAGAGTTACAGGTTGGCATTCAGAAAGTCACAAATAACAGTTTCATTTCACAAAATTATATTCATCAATAATATGAATACAATTAGATAATGTGAACATTTAGCTGTGATAAGGATTTGGTGTGTGGAATAACTAAACTTGGCTTTCATACAGTGGAAGAAAAACACTGTCTTGATAAGTCAACTTGATATATCGACACAAGGGTGGACAAAATACCCTTCAGCATCTGGGTACCTTCCAAAGAGGACCTTCAATCTTCTGCACCCCACTCTTCAGATTCTTTGAGAAAAAAAAAAAAAAATCAAATTTTCTAATTAATAATGGAAAAAAACCTTTAAGAATAATGTCAGTCATCCTAAAACTAATAATGTAAGCAAAAAAATGTTTAGTGCTAACCCTTTAAAAAAAAAAAAAAAAAAAAATTACCATGATGACTAACATACATTAGAGCTTTGCAACTAACAAGACCTCATAATTAGAAATGAATTACTTATAAGTCCTTACTTTGTCTCGATATGCCACTAGAATAAGCCTCAGTTCCTCACTATGGACCAGGTCTATGGCTGTCTGATCTGTAATACAAGGATTCACACAAGAAAATTATATTATTGACAGTACAGTCCACTGGAAGATTGAAATAAGCACCTGAATGCTGCCACACTAAAAATAAAGCTCTCTGAGGTAAATGAAGTGGTTTTTAAATAGTGGGTGATGTACCGTTGTCGTTTTTAATACATGGATTGGATCCAGACATGAGCAGCTTTATGATGCATTGCTTCTGCCCCCTGTAGGCTGCACAGTGTAATGGTGTATTCCCTAAAGAGTCTCTGCAGTGAATATCTGGAGCTCTCTTTTCTTTGAGCTGATAGCAAAAAAACAAAAACAAAACAAAAAAAAAAACAAAACAAAAAAAAAAATCAACACAGGTGAGGCAGAATCTGCTTAGGGTGCAACGCTAAACTATCCACGTCTGTGTGTTTTTGGTGGTAAACTGTGGCAGATATTTTCAGACCATGTTAGACAGAGTGGAGATGTCCCCCTCTCTTGCAGCTTCCAGAAGCTTTCCCTCCTTTTGCCTCATCTCTCTCCTCTCTGCAGCTGCACAAAAAAAAAAAAAAAAAAAAAGACACTGAGAGAACAAGGGCAACTGACTGACAATGCCTGAGAGAAAAAAAAATCCCATCATTTCATACCCTCAAGCATTGTAATGATTTCATCATCTTCAGTCATATCTTTGGGAATTTGAGCTGTTCCATTAATTATACTGGACAAGGCATCATACCGCAGCAGCAATAGGACGATCTCCTTCCAGATCCAAAGTAAAGAATTTAAAGAAACCTGACCATCACTTTGAAAAAGAAGCCTGTAACAAAGACTCCACCTTTATTTATAACTTTTAAAAGGAAAGGTGTGTGAGTTAATGGCGAATAGAGCGGGTTACCTTTCTGCCAGCCCAGGCTGCTTTGTGTAGAGGTGTGTCACCCATGTTATCCTGTACATTAATATCAGCACCAACCTGCAGAAAGCCATTGACTCTTACTAATCAAGGTTACAAGGCCAACTGAGGGAGGCTCCAGCAGCCTTGTCTTACCTTGAGCAGCTCCTCCACAACATCCTTGTGTCCACAGTAGCAGGCCAGGTGGATAGGAGTCCACCCCAGGCTGTCTTTAGACCTAGCTACACAAACAGGGAAAAGAAACAGAACATCCTCGCAGGGAGAACAGGGAAGAGGGAACATTAGGGTACCCTGACTTACATTTGCAGTTGATATTCAGAGAAATGCTCTGCTCGACTCTCAGCTGAAGGAGTGTTTGAATTTCAGCAAAGTTTCCCACTTTAGCGTTGAAGATAAGCTGGTCCTCAGGTGTGTCTGCCTCCATTCCGACTTTGTCTTAACAACTCGATTAATGGTAAAAATGTGGTGGAAACGCCCCAAACTAAGACAAGGACATAGAAAGACAAGACGGGACTCATGCGTTAACTTAATCACCGAATTCCTGCTAAAGTATTGGGGGTAATTGACGTTTCAGCTTTTACTTCGACAGGGTTTGATTACAAACTTAACAATAGCGCTTCGTTATGTAAACACTAAGCAAGAAACTGGTGAATTCGGTCAATTAAGTTTCAATAAATAAGGAGGCACAACTTTAGACTTACAAGTGACGACTTTTAAATCAAAATTATTCGACTTGTTCGAAACTGTCCTTGAAAATTGATCAAAACACAGCGCGCAGCAGACTTCTCTCAGCTGAAATTTATATAATCGTATTAGTCCGCTGACACGTGACGAGGTAAACAGGTGCGTACGTCAGTCAGACCGGTGCGTGTGACACAGCGACTGAAAATAGTTCGTTTTTAATTTAAATGAAACAAATATCTTTTAATAAAAATTGAATCCTGTAATTATCCGAACAACTTTAAATAATTTGTGTGGCTTTACACATTTGGAAATTTTCTCTTAAAAGTTGTAAAAGAAATTAACTTAATCATTTTAATCCACTAAAGTAATATATACAGTATATATATATATATATATATATATATATATTACTTATTTTAGTGTTTATACATAAGGAAACAAACACTGACACATTTAATTGAGACAAGACTTAATGAGTACTGCGTACAGCACAAAGTTTTTTGGTAATCAGCCATTTACTCACATTTTTGTATTTTTTTTTTTTCTGAATTCATACTTGAGGTCTAACCATACAGAAGAGCATCAGTGTGTTAATTTCTGATCAACACAATGAAGTAAAATGATATATGATGGAAACATGGAAACTAATTCATCAGCTGAGGTCTGGTGATTGAAAGAAGCTCCCTGGCTCCTTTAGTTCTTGCTAATTAGCATGGCAATTACTGTAAGCTGTCACAGTTCTTAAGAAATAGGGTGGACTGTGTGTGCTCCAGAGCATAATCCCTCACAAATTACAAGATAATGGAAGCAAAGAGAGGCCACTGCTTCAAAAAGAAACCCAGAGATAGAATCCCCAACAGGCACATTTTAGGGACAGGCGGGGAGTGAGACAGTGTGAGGGATAGAAAGGTAGAGAGGAAAAAAAAATGTGTGCTTTATTCCCTCCTTATAAAATAGCCTGAATAGGAGCCCATTTAACTGCATCTGTGAAAAACTCACTGATCAGTGAGACACATTGATAGTACAAGCTGTTCTTTTAACATGAGCTTTCACTACTGTGTTAAATATAATAAACATTTTACATGTGGATGGACAGTATTACATTGATGAATATATACAAATATATACAATATATGTATAATAATCTGTTTTTGAATTCATATGTGGCATGTATGTGTGACAAAAACCTGCATCTGAACACTGAACAGAGCAGGTAATGGAAGCTATGCTGACCTTTAAGACCACCAAGAGTTTTGAGGAAATAAATAATGAATGTCTTTTTTTTCCTTTAATGTAAATTAGCTGCATTTATCAGGGAATTTATAATGTCTAATAAGGTAACTTTTACTTCAAATCTAATTTCCAGACACGTTCATTGTTTCGCAGAGGTGCATTCAAATGCCTGGTCTTCTGGCGGATGGCGACGTTGCTCACAGGCATATTTTGTAGCAGATAGGTGCCAAGATCACAATTCATTTATATTCATTAGAATACATTTATTATAAAATAATTGATTAAATGAGGCAATGTTAGGGCAGGACGGATATGACAGTATTTTGGTATAAATTGTCTCCTGTTATTGGTCCTCCCTTCCACACAACCAGGCAACTGAGACAAGCATCCCCGTGTTAAAACTACTCTGAATGAATTTGCATAGCATGTGAAATTTAGTAAAGAGCATTACTTAATACAAACAAGCCTGGAAATGAAAGAAGCCACCAGGCTCAAGGTTCAAAAGGTGAATATATTCATTTCTTTTCTTTTCGCCATTATTCGTGACAGGGACCATCGCTCCACAAACGCGATGGCTCGGCTAATTGTCACATGAGGGTGGTCCTCCCCAATTTAACACAAAGCAGCTTGGAGCTTTTGAAAGCAAGATGAAAAATTTAACAAGTAGAAACGCTCATCATTGAGCGGCACACCCAGTGCATTTCAATGAGCTGGTGGCATTATGGAGCGTCAGCTAAATGCCAGGAGCTCCCCGGCAGCTTGGATCGTTCATAAGAGAAAACTTTGTTCTTCACCTTTGACCTTTGAGGATCCAGGCTTGAGAACATGGTTCTGTTGTTGTTCAGCAACCCCTCTTTTAATCACAAAATGAAAAATGTGCAGAACAGGGGAACTGAAACAAACAAACAAAAAAAAGGGGCGTTAAGTGGAACTGGTGAATGGAGCAGATGTTAGAATCAGTAGGTGGAGATGAAAGTCCAGGCCTTCCAGCACCAAGAGGCCTTGCCCTTGATGGATGTCTGCCTGACCGGTGACCTCTCCGCGCCCCCTCCTTCACATCTGTGTTTTTAAATGCACATCCATCTGTTGTTTTTGGCATTCGTGACTGTCACAGGTTGATGATAACACATCAGCTAAAACACACTTATATATGAATCCGCACTAAAGGAAAAAAACAAAAGAAAACAAAAAAGGATACACTGCACTTGTCATTTCCTCCTTTCGGCTGCGATTAATGGATCGGCTCAGTGATACAGGACAAGCGCGGACACTCTAGTCCTGAATCAAAACACAAACACTTGATCGCCGGAGCGATGGAGCAGCGCAGCAGGGAACCGCATAATTGTCAACTCCAGAGCCTCTCTGAACCCTGCATGACACTGCCTCAGTTCTGAGAGCCCTCCAAATTCAGATGAGCCGCTGCGCTCATCTTTTCACATACAGCGACAATTTATGCAACCCAAATTGATTTTGCTTTGATATTCCTTTAGTGTTTTAAAGTGTGGTTTATTCAAAGATAAACAGATGGTGCTCTTCCTGGTGCGTTAAGATTCACGATCTTTACATTTTCTATGAGACATAAATCAGATCCGATATTTAGAATCATGCTTGAAGATGTTGGCTAATGTGTGCGATGCTGCAGTTGTGGCGGTTTCCATGACGTCTCTTGCACATTTGGAACATTTCTTTCCTACATTTTCCACAAAAGCAGCCCAGGCCTTTGTCTGAAGTAAGCTGAGATGCAGCTGTGGTGTGACCAGGCCTGACAGATACCAGCGGCTCCATTTGTGAGAAAATAACAGTAATTCGGACTCGGCTCCTTCAGTCACTTCTACCCTTCTGTAGTGTTTGTCATTTCTCCCGGACCACAGCTGGGAGAGTGGAAGGTCACTCTAAGAATGCAAATAAGGACCACTGATTTCCAGTCCTTTGCTGTGCACCGGGAGGGAGGACACTCACGCAGTAACTAGCCAAACAGGTACACAAATTCCCTTACGCCTACGCCAGTTCTTAGGTGCCATATGCAAACCCCCCTTCCCTGTTTAAATAGGTCTGTTTGAGGCGCATCGAGGACTAAGAAATCAGAGGTTTTCCCGTCCATTAATGCTTTTTTGTGGAGGTAGTACTGAAGGCAGCACAGCTGGAGGCAACAAAGAATGAAGCAGGTGATATTCACATCAGATTTAAATGTTTCTAGTCAAAACACTGGAATCACCAGAGAGGCAATAAAGTGTTTTTTTTGCTTTTGCTCTCACAGTGGTAATGATCTAAGCCTGCGTGGGACGTGGGGAAGGTCAGAGACGAATGTTCTTCATAACCTCCGTAGGAATCATTGATGCAGGGTGCAAGATTTGTTTGTTAGTGATAAAGCAGATAAAAAGTTTTTTTTTTTATTACAGGATTATGATAATTTTATTACAGGTCTGAGCAGCCTAATAATAATAATAATAATATCTGAATATAGCCATATTTATTATGCATGAATTTCAGAGCAACAATCAGTGGTGCGTTCAAAGTCTCTTGTTCATCTACGTGGGGATGTTGCTGGAACTGGGAATCACGCTATTTGTAGGTTCTAATCAAGTGATTAGCATAGTGTGGGAGACCTATTGATTCTGACTGGCTGCGGGGGCTATTAGTTTCTGTTAATGGAAACCGAATTCATTTTGGCTGATGCGGAGAAACAAACTTTCTAATCTGCTGAATAAAGAAGCCACGAAATCATCTTAACTATCCACGTCTGCGACAGCGGAACCATTATCCCACTAGAGAAATTATTTAATTAGCACGTTTTTGTTTTGTTTTGTTTTTTTCTTACCTGCGCGTAATTCGGCGTGCGTCTTATGGCGAGCTTTGTACGCGCTCTCTCCTGGATTTTGCGAAGCATTTGTGCACAGCTGGAGCAGGAGAGCGACGCTTTCGGAGAGTTTCGGGGTTGTCGGAGGCGAGGTCTGATCGCCTGGCACCTGTTGCTTCCTTCAGATTCTGCGCCCCTCTGTTGATGATTTGAAGACCATGTCGGAGGAAGAAATCGACTCCAACTCCAGCCCTCGCTATTTGGCCAACGTCACAGCCAGAATCCAGAGCAACTCCGCGTTTTCCGGACCCATGTTTGCGCTTTTGATGGCGATGATGGTGACTTTGGTGGTCGTGATAGTTCTGGGCAACGCGCTGGTCATTTTGGCCTTTAAAGTGGACAAGAGTTTGAGAAGACAGTGCAATTACTACTTTCTGAATTTGGCGATATCGGATTTTCTCGTCGGTAAGTGAGTTGGTGCTTTTTAAGGTCAATTCAAGGTTCCATTAATGACCATATCTTGTTCGCACTTCTCATGCTAATATATTTGAATAGCTCTGTGTTCAGTTTATACAAAGTAATATGTTTAAATAATGGTTTAATTTTGCATCTTTTTGTTTCACCTGTAAGTCTGCGCAATAAAATGTGATTTTACATCATATTATTATGACAGCATCATATCATTCTCTCATATTTGGCATAAGTAAATACTGAATATTGTCATTTGGAGAGCTATTGTATGCAGCCATATGATCATACATGTGTGTTCTCCCATCTTATATCAGGGTGTTATTTTGTATTTACAATTACACTTAAATGACTTTTTGAATTTCAGTGCTTTTTTTTCTGTTTCTTTAGGTGCTTTCTGCATCCCAGTCTACATCCCCTACACCCTGACAGGCAGGTGGACGCTGGGCCGAGGGCTGTGTAAACTCTGGCTGGTCATGGACTATCTGCTCTGCTCCGCATCCGTCTTCAACATTGTCCTTATCAGCTACGACCGCTTCCTGTCCGTCACCAGAGCGGTGAGCAGAACGTCCGTCTCACACCTGAGCAACGTTACCACAGCTGGAATGGTTATAGATGTCGGGAGGCTCCATCCTTCTGCTGTAAATGTTGTCTCTAATGAATTCAGCTTGGAATTTACAAGAGTTTCTGAGTTTGTTTGTTTTTTGTTTTGTTTTTTTTAAATACCACGCTCACGTGTAGCTTTTAATGTGAATAGATGACAGGTCACTGGTCTGTGGTCTGTCTCCTAAATTGGAACCGGAGCATCTCTGTGGTCGTAGGTTGGGGCGATGGCACCTCAGTGCCCCAAAAGTGCCCATCTGCACCCATCTGCACAGGTTAATGATTCATGACCTCCTCAGGACCAGTGCCACTAGTAATTATACCCTTTCCTGACGATGAAGAGAAAAAGAGATGCACGGGGACATTTGGAGAGACTGGCAATTATGGAAAAAACCCACAATAAACAGTTTAATAACATTCTAAATTTCATCTCTGTCTGCGCAACACTCTGCTGATCTTTCTCAAACGCAACTGGACACTGTCAGTAACATCATTTCGAACCGTTTCTTGGGCCTATTTGTTCATTCGCTCACCGACTGTAAAACGAACGCTCGTGTGCAGACCCTAACAGTGACAGGGGGAGGCTTGGCCTGGCACACACATGCATCCCTTTTCACAAGCAAACACTTAACATCTGAGGGATGAATACAAACAACACCAGCAAGTGAGAGAGGAAGACAGACGGGAAGAGAGAAGCATCTGTAATTAAGCAGCTTTGATCATACGGACCCTGATCTCCGCCATGGTCCTTCCATCCAGCCTGGAGAGATCAATCATAGCAGAAACAGGATATCAGCGGTAGCCAAAAAGCATTTTCCTAAAAGCATTGCTCTCTGAACACCAACATAAAGAAAAGATCAGCAACAGGTGCAGGAGAAAGATTGTCCTTTGCAAAGGAAACAATACCAGCTAGATCACGTTGGTTTGACAAAAACGCACAAAACAGATCAAATCTGTTGATTCAAAATGCAAAATCTGAGGCTGGACTGATGAGCACACCTGAGTGTCATCTCAGCATGAAGAGGCGGCAAGAAAGCGCTGGACACAAATTAATTTATACAAGTGGAGCCATTTTCATATCCCTTTGAAAATGGACTGCTGATAATTTTCATCATTTATAACAGGTGCACACCTGGAGAGTGCACGAGAACAAGGATGCAGACAGTGTATGATGGATATTAATTGAGAGCCCTTCTGAGAGGTGTAACATACATACATTTATAGTGAGATAACAGTTATCCATCTTAACCACAAACTCAACGGTTTGAATGTGCCATTTATGTCGTAATTCTTTATTATTCTCAGATATGCTGAAACTGAAGGCTATGATTTAATGATATTTTTCCGAAACCACAGTCGTTAACGCACTTTTGCAAAATGCCTCATTCATCTTGTCAGTGGGTGGCTTTTTGCAGTAAAGAAGAGAAAAATGGCGTGTCCTAATTACAGTGACTAACTGAGCTTATGATGTTTTCTGCTTTCTGATTCTGTTTACTGCAGGTAAGTTATCGTGCTAGACAGAGCCTGAGTCATCATGCTGTCATCAAGATGATTGCTGTCTGGCTGCTGGCCTTTATCTTATATGGCCCAGCTATAATGTCCTGGGAGCTGCTGGTGGGGAGAAGCCGTGTGCCCAAAGATGAGTGCTTTGCGGAGTTCTATTACTCCTGGTCCTTTCTGCTGAGTGCTTCCATGCTGGAGTTTTTCTCTCCTTTCATTTCCGTAGCCTTTTTCAACCTCAGCATTTACCGCAGCATCCGCAGGCGGAGACGCCGCAGCAGGGACACGCACCTCCACCTTCAGCTGAGTCAGCCTGCTGCAGACCACGGGGAAGGCATCCTCCTCTCCAAAAACTCTGGCTTGAAGCTAACCAGGAGAGGCTCCATCCCTTCCCAGTGCTCCTCTCCCAGTATAAATAAACTGGACCCCTCACCCAGTAGGAGTATCCATCCCAGCCGCCTGGCCAGGGACAAGAAAATTGCCAAGTCCCTGGCCATCATCGTGTGCGTGTTTGCCATCTGCTGGGCGCCGTACACCCTACTGATGATCATCCGCGCCGCCTGCAGAGGGCGGTGCATCCAGCATCACTGGTACGAGGTCACCTTCTGGCTACTGTGGCTCAACTCTGCCATAAACCCATTCCTGTACCCGCTCTGCCACAGCAGCTTCCGCAGGGCCTTTAACAAGATTCTCTGCCTGGGGAGGAACTCTACTCGCACATCTGCTTTGCGTGCCAGTCAGTGACTCGTCACAACCAGGGATGAGTGTGAGCAATGGGCCAACATCAGTCTCAAACTGCGGAGAAGTACTCCAGATGATGCTAAACCACCGCCAAACATAATTCACACTAATCAGTTGAGCTTGTCAGTGTTTAGATGTGTTAAGTTGACACTGTACTATTCAGTATCGTCATAATAATGCAGAGAACCATTTGCATGCTGAAAACAAACCATAATATGCAAATTACAATGAGTGAGTCTATTTATATTGACAACTCACTGCCATATTTAAATTTGTTTGCTAATGTAATTAATAACATGTTGGTATTGAATAATTACAGGTTAGGAAGCGATATTGAAATTATGGCGACATTTAGCAGCAACTGGAATCTATATTGCAGATTTAACGGATAGGCGTCTGTGAAGAGCTGAAATGGATCACTATCACCCTCTACTGTCACTATTCAGCTGTTGCTAAAAGGCCACAGTGTTTTAAATGAAATAATTTGCATTATGTAATGTGTCCCCATGAAAAAAAAAAAAAAACACCTTTTTTTTTTTCCCCAAATCAACACGTCTGATACATGGATGTCACATTTACTGTAAATCTAATGTTATGAGCCTTACATTTCATTTTCGACTGTTATTTCTCACAATCATTAGTAATTTTTATGCTTTTTTAAATGACCTTTACATGTATTAAATACTTCTTTTGTAACATAACTATCAAACGCAAAGGTCAACTGCATGTACAGCTTTCTGCCACTAGATGTCACCATTAACCTTTAGACTTTCCCGTGCATGGCTCTGGAGCTTCAAACTGCAGACGTTGAAAAAGGTGATTTTGCTCATTGTATGTACTTTATATTTGCATTGGAATTGAGAGTTAATTGCAATTATTTTGCACAGTAATTGCTGTACATTGTAAAAAATGAACGCAATCTATGAAACTGAATAATTTTCCTTAAAATCCCTGTGTCATCTGTAACCCCAATGTTTTATTTTACATGTATAGTAAGTGCAGATAGTCAACATTTTAAGCAATAGTGATATTATTATTTTTTTTTTAAGTGAGTGACTTTTAAAATCTTCTCAGAAGTTTATGTAAATTGTTCAACATAAATGTGAACTTGCAAATGCATACTCTATACAATGATGTACGGTTGCTGAGGGCAACATCGTGCCATGTTGATGCTTTCTATTGAGTCCCTACCTGGTAATGGATGGGTTTTGGTTGATGTGCAGATGAAATGCTGAGAGTGCAATACAGTTTTTGTACTGTCTGCAGTCTTGGCAGTTTTGGTTTGATAGATTAATTGAGTTTTTTTTTTTCCCCTTTTTTGTTTACATATACGGTCTGTAAGCACATCATCATGTTATATATTGAGCTGCATTTGCAGGTGCTGGGTCCCACAGGGGACTGACATTGCTCAAATTGTTGCTGTTGCCCATGTGCACATCTGGGCCCCCGGTCAGGTGCTGTGAATAAGGGCACAGCTGCTGGCCTGTGGTCCCTCGCTCCCTATGGTGTGGGGAAGGTGGTGCTGTTGGTGGGGGGAGGGGAAGACTGACCAGAGGGATGCAGGCACATTTCCCTAGTGGTGACAGAACTGCTTTTATCAGCAGAAAGGCAGGCGTGAGTTTACTCCCAGTGTATCTAAAAGCCACAGAAATAGCCATACGACTTCAAGGAGGCACTGTGCACAGTTATACTGGGAGGACCACAGCTATTGATTTCTCTGATAGATTGAAACGTCGTGTGAAATTGTGTGTGTGCCAAACTGCCTTGCTAACAGTCTGGGGCTGAGGAGCTTGCCAGCCTAATTCAGTCTCTGAGGGAAGACTAATTTCTTTTTGTTTCTAATTATTTGCATGCAAAAATGTGTCATTTTATAATTTTCACATATATAAAAAGCATTAAGATGTCTGTTTTCCATAGCTGTGTATCTAAAAGCCGTGACCTCAACTGCAGTGCAGATGTGCGTCTTAACAGATCCCTGGTAGCAGAGAGGGCCTTTAGAAAACTCTAGCGATGATTTTTTAAATCTATCAACTCTTAGCGATTTCCCCTTGGTATTTTATTAGGGTGGACAAATATCCTACACTTCTGATCCACACAATTAAAGAGGACAGATGTGGCCTGAAGTCACCTTAGCTCCAGAAACACTAGCGTGCACACATGCCAGCAGGCCTACCCTCAAGGAGACTACCACATGCTGCAGTAATATCTGAAAGGTTAAACCAGGATATATATGGAAAATAAAAGTGAACCGAAAGCCCAGACCTCTTTAGTCTGCAGGTACGGGTCAAAACTGTGACCCCACTCAAGCGGAAGCATCATCTAATGTGCGTCCCTGACCCACATAGGCTGCTCACTTTCTCTGCTAAGTAAATGTAAACCACGCTGAATATTTCATGAGGGAAATACTCCAAAAGAAAAACAAACTATTTCTGTTTGATTCCTTGCCTTTTCCTATCTTCCGCTCCCCCCCGCTTCTTTCCTGCAGTGTACTTCCTGACTAGAGATTAAATAATTCCATTGGAATCCTCTTAGGATGGGTTCCCAGCACTTGGCAATTAAACAATTACATTTAATCAGCATGGGGCGACGCTTCAAGTCACCCTCATTTCAGACGTTGATTAAAAGCAATTCTGCAGTGGTTATTGCCGCCGACTTTCCAAACTGCGGTTCGCTTAGGTTTGCCACGCCTGTGGGGTCAGGTTGGATAGCAATATGGCAGGTTCAGTGGCGATCAAGAGCTGGAAGTGCCTGTGGTGTGTGAAATAGTAATGACAGAACTTGTGGCCGACCTCACACGGTCCCTGAAGTCAGAGCTAGTTAGATTACTTGGAGACATTTTGGCTCTTCAGCAAAGAAGACTCGCTGAACAACAGAGATGAGAGCGGTGTTACGCGAAGCATCAGAGACCCGATATCACATCTGATTGTGGGCCTATATACATAATTTTAATGCCATGAGTGTGTTTTCTGTCCACGTGCTTTCACATCAAAGCCAGTTTTATCTCGAACAAAATGCACATTGGCGCCCACAGTTTCATCATGACATCTTCTGTGATGGCACACAAGCTGGGAGACGGCACGCAGGACCCAGGTGGCCCCTGTTTCAAAACACGGCCCCTCAGCCTTCTTCACTATCAGGGCCCCTACGCATTTGCGGCTTTGGGCCCAACAGATGGATGCACCTGTAACCCCTCTGTAGATGAAAAGGGGCCAGGACACAAAAAATAGAGAAAGGAGTTAACCAATGCAGGAATGTTGCCTTCCTCCACGCCATGGCAGCGCTGCAACAATAGTCTCCTCTAATGACATTCCCCCAGTAACTTCTTGCCTCTACAAATCTCAGGGGGACGGCACTACAAAAAGTGATAATTACATGAAATATACATAGAGAATAAAAGGAGCATGTTTACATAACCAGGCCCATAAATATCTGACGGGGAAGACATTGTTCTCCGGCTCCTTTTAAGCTGATCTCCCAGGGATGCCATTTTAATGACATGATGGTTTAAAGAGACGCTGCTCCGTCTCGTTCCATATTTAATTAACTTTTGCTTTTTCTGACGCAGAGGAAAAAAAAAAAAAAAACAGAGGAGAGAATGCGCGATAGAGACAAACACACGCACATGATAGCGAGCAGACAATAACAAATAGCTGGGAGAACAGAGAGGGAGGCAGGAGGAACACGAGCGAAGACCTTGTCACGCTTTTGTGAGCTGTTTACAATACAGGAGATGGAGGGGGTCTGGGGGGGAGCTCTGGAAATTAAAAAAAAGGAGAGAGGGGAGAGATTTAAGAAAAAGGAAAAGAGGAAGAGACTGGAGAGAGAAAGGAAACACTGGGAGAATGAAGGCCTTTCCCAAGAGGATCCATTATAGAGCTTTTTTCCTCTTCTGAACCAAAAGGGAGAAGATAAATGTAAAACTGCTAGTGTGTGTTTAACTGACATCCCACAAAGTCATAAATAAGAATAAAATGATGGTTTCCTCACCTCTTTCCCTTCATCTCTTGCGGGACATTATAGGGTTTGATCTGTGGCATGTTCCCGTCCATGCAAACAAATGCGCAGACGTTTTCTTCCTTAACGTGTGGCGAGGACGTAGGAGGCAAGGATTTGTCACCCGTAACCATCGCGCTGGGATGTCTGAAGTGGTTTTCAGTGCTCATGCAAAAGCTCCAATCATTTAACCCACAAATTTATGTACTGGCACTTAGATGTGCTCATCTGAGACTTTGTTATGCCGTCCTCTGCCTCATAGCCAGCATGTTTTTCATTCTTTTTTCTCCCAGTCAGCTGTATACAGGCAATGCTGCATTATTGATACCATCTTCCTCTCTTCTCTCCTCTTGTTAGTCTCTCTCTGTGTCCTCCTATCGTTACAGCAGCCGTGGTGGCTACGGAGCCTGGAGAGTTGCAACGGATTTGACCCCCACCTGGTCTATATTTTAGTGCCTGGTGTTTAATACATTTTTGAAAATTCTGCCCATCTCATCCATAAAATAAAAAAAGAAATACATCATCTGGTGCCCAGTCTATTTCGAGTGTCTGAGAGATAGAGAAAGAGAGAGAGAGACAGAAAGATTGAGAGATGACCAGAGGGGAATACTCACCTTCAGCTCTCCCAGTTCAGGAGACAGGGGCCATCATTAGGAAGAGAATGTGTTTGTTTGTCTATAGGAGCTGCCTCTCTCTTGCAAAGGTGAGTCTGAGGAGCTGGGAGACACCCTGATCCTCGGGATAAACTGTTCAGAAAAGGGAGGAGGGAATGAAAATCATCCTTTTGCAAATCAATAAATGGATATTTTTCTTGGAAGATGGTGCTGTACCTTTTGGCGGATGTGAGGTCCGCAATTTTTGATACAGGGCGTTTACAGAATAACACAGGGCTCCATACAATAGACACGTCTCTGTGGTCCGTCCATAAACACTGCGGTGTGGCCGGGGCGTCCATTTTGCTGACACAGTTCTGAAGTGAAAAGATGGCTGTGGATGCGGCGTGCCGGTATGAGAGATTGGGTTACCCCAGACGGTCCCAGCGGATCTCCGAGCCAAATGGATCTGGATCTCACGCCTGGGCGCACATATTGAATGCCATAAGACCTCTCTGAGGTCTCCGTTGGTGGGAAGAATGCAAAGGCTTAACAATGTGGAGTTTACCCTCAAACTAAATTTTGCACATGACAGAGTTCCAGCAAGGGCAGCCAAGGGGGGGTGTCGCGGAATGCATACATACATGTGTGCAGGTTGTTCCTGCCCAATGCCGGACATTGGGGTACATTTTTTACCTTTCTGGGTAGTGGCGAGCAGCACAGGTTCAGGAGAAGCTCGTAATTCTTTAATAAAGCTTTAACACTGACTGGTTCGTTTCCCCTGGAGGACTGTGGGTATTAGCCTGTCAAATGAAGGAAAAAAAAAGCCATTTCACACACACATTCTGGACAAGAACAATGGCATTTCAGCCACTCTAGAACATCTGGCCAGACTGCCCAGTTCCACCAAGGACTGGCTTGGCTCTTAGCGGAGGCGAGGTTATGTTCAAGCGATGACACCGTGGAGGACCGGCTGGGCTAAGTTATCTCTGAACAGGCCTTCCATTCCGCTTCTTTCTGATTGAAGAATACTTGGGGGCTGTGTAATTATATTGCTTTAAACGAGCCCATGAGAACGCTCCTGCCAAAGCGCCCACAAAGCCTCACACTTGGGCGAGTGTCAGAAACGCAGCACATGTGCTGGTGTGTGTGTGACGGCGCGAGAGTGTTTCGGTGCTCGGGCTGGCGTTAAAAGGGAGGCCACGGTGCTTCTGATACGCCTCACAAGTGAATTTAATTAAATCATAAATATGAGCTGGAGGCCGCCACCCAATTTAATGTAATGGATGATGTGGGCCAGTCCATCTCTGGCAAGGCAAAGTTCTGGATCCATTCAAATGCCCTTGAAGCTTATTAAAAGTGCCTGGCACGGGGAGATGCTAGCAAAGTTGTTTAATGGGTGCCCAGCTTGCATTCAGTATGACAGTTAATGTTGGGGTGTACCATCTCTGGCTTGGATGAGGGGTTGTTTAAGTCACTGATGAAAGGCCCGGTTCAATGCTCATCTGAGCATCTAACATGATAAATGCTACTGACAGAAAAAAACCCCCCCAAAAAACCCAACATTTGTTTGTGTGTGCACTACAGTGGTACAGCCATACATTTTATTTGAATCAGCGTTTTGGAACCAAAACTGAAGGCTTCGGTGAGTTAGCCTCCATGTCACCGATGAGGGATCGTGCACTAGAACAGACAGATGCTGTCATGTGGGTTTTGTTCCGTTCGACAAAGGCAGGAAAATCTTTCTTTCAGTCTCCTGGAGAGCTGGAGGCTCCCTAAATAGACCTTGCATGAGGGTGTGCGGAATGGGACCGCACAGGGTGATGGGTAATGGAGTCATTAATAACACCGACCTCCCATAAGATGCTCAGATGTTTGTTAGCGAGAGCCACGAGGGAGCGAGAAAAATAGGAAGCAATTTCATATGAGGCGGTCGGGGGAAAAAAAGGTGTGTGGGCTTTGGAGGATGATGGTGTTTATGCTGTCGCAGGTCTTTTCTGATTGGTTAATTGTGTTCAGACAGACAAAAGGATACAGTTTTAGCATCAGTGCAGATATACATTTATATTTATATAACATTTGGTCTACATTGCTAAGCAGGTATTTCTAACCTCAATATGTTATCAAATATTCATCTAAAAGGTGATTTATTTCATGTAGATGAGCATTTTGGAGTAAATTATGCTCATTCATTGAAAACATGCGACTGACAGTGAAGAAGCTGGATCCATTTTCCTTTCTTCACCATTTTGGAAAAAGAGTTTTTATTCACATACTCCCAAATTTATGAATAAAATGTGGTGTATATGAACCTAAATGTACAACAGGCAGAAATTAGCACAGCTAACTGCTAACCTTCTCTTTCAAAGGGTAAATGTGGCGTTCTTTTGGCGAGTGAATTTATTTGTTGGAAAGAGCAAGTTCAAAAAGTAGACTTTTCAGCTTGAGAGCAAAGAGATCACAAGGTCAGCGCAGAGAAAATCTGAGGAATATGTTTAACTGAACAGTAAGGAAGAACTGTTTTCTGAGAAGTGAACTAATATGTGATTAATGGATGCTCTTAGAAAAAAATGTTTACGGAAGATAAAGAGCTATAAAAGGAGAAGAGCTGGAGAAAAATCAAGAAAAAGCAGAAGTAGAGAGCCAAAAATCAAAGAAATAGCTCACATCAATGATCACATCAAAAACATAACAACACACCAAATGCAATCATTTTTTTAAAACTTGTAGCTGTTCTTAAACTGTCACCAAAGTATATACCGTAGTGCTTAAAAATCCTTATTTCTGTGGTCTACAGAACACTGGGCCTGATCCAGAGAGGCTGTTTTGGAAATCAGTACTTGCCCCATTGACAGTTATTGTCCTATAACTAACAAAACAGTGACAATTTATTTCTATTTTTTCCAGCCATGAAAGTAAACAATTGGGTCTCAGAGAGAATTTTCATGAATTGACCCCCCCACCACCCCACATCCCACATTTTATTTGACCTCTGTCGGTTAAAATCTGTGGTGCCGAGGGCAGCGCACAAATGATATTCTAAAAATCCTGCTGCTTAGATCCGTTAACAAGTACATGGATGTGATGTTGTTTACAACCTCAGCGCATGCAGTTAAGCTGCACTGCATTTGGGAGGGACCGGGTTTAATTTTAACAAGTGCAATCATGCTGAACAATCAACCTGATCAATCTGCAGCATCAAATTACACGGCTGTTCCCATCACCGACACTGACTCCGGTAAGCAGATCTGCAGCGGTGACTGGTGGGGAGGGAAAAAATGTTTCCTTCAGCTTTAGAAATGAAATTTGTCATTTGGTATTAAAGGAAATAGGACCTGAATTCAGAGTTAATCCCTGTTGATCTCACTCTCTCTCTCACACACAGCGGTAATGAAAGGACGCCGGAGACGTTTCCTCATACAGTTTTTAATATTTTCATCACATGTGCAACACAAAAAAAGAGGTCTGCCAAATACAGAACTCCATATTTGTACAATACATTTTAATAACATCAGAGATAGCTGTTCTTTTGCTGCAGGAGATGGTGATTTCCTGTAAACTGTGTAGGAATTCTCAATCAAAATGTCAAAACATTAAAGATTTATACAAAAGTGCATCTCAGATTCAATGAATGCAAAACATTTACATGACAGAATGGTTTGTTGTTGTTGTTTTTTGTTTTTTTTTTAAGTTTTGGATGATGCCGCAGCGGCTTCCAGCTTGAGCGGAGAGCGACGGGACACAGCAAAGCAAACAGAGGAGTACTTGGGCACTCTCCAGGAGAGCCAGGGACGGAGTTTAGTCATTATGGTGTGTCCCCCGAGGCAGACTGAAACTGTGTTCAGTCTTCCTGACCCCAAATGCAAATGGGTTAGCTCCCCAGCTGTGAAAAATTTTGCAGAGACAAACACAAAGGAAAAAAGAAAAAAACAAAAAAAGAATTCCAGTAATCTCCAGGCTTCAACGAGCAGTAAACATTAACAAGAGAAATGTACAGGTTGAGTCAGTGGGCTCAGATTTCCCCACGCTCTCGGAGCCACATGGGAGCTTCACGCCTCTGTTCACGAGCCAACCAGAGCAACTAGCCTTTTCCAAATCTGTGTCACTGCGTTTGCATATATCAGCATCCTGTCCTGTTTTTCTGTTCTCTGTTGTTTTTTTTTTCTGCTCCCCCCATCTGAACTCCAGCCCAGCAGTGCCGATTAGTTGCACCGCCGTTCTCAGCTGGTCCTCCGGCAGCCTCGACGCAGCGGACAGAATCTCAGCCTACGCCGGTGAAACGAGCTTCTCTGCGCCGCAACCGATCACGTCAGGAAGCCTTCTGACTTGCGGTGTGGTGGTAGGGGCGCTGATCAAAAGACAACACTTGCTGCTCTTCTTCCCTCCTGCGCTCTCAGAGACACCCTGTTTCTCCTTTTCCCAATCGGTTGAGTCCCATCCATTCCCATTGGCTGTGTCACTGATCTTTTTCTCCCCCTTTTCTTCTTTTTTTTCTCTTCTGGACAAAAGGTTTAGAACTGTACATTGGCAAATACTGTATAAGATTGCGATATAGCTGTAAGTTAAGCAACACATGAAGAATTCTATGTACAAATAAATTGGCTTTTCATTATTTTTCCAGATAATGGTTAGTAAAGAACAGAGAGGGTTCTTTTATGATCACTCCCCCTTTTCCTTTTCTTTTTTCTTGCTGTGGCGTGGTTCCTTGCGGTGAAACTGAAGCAAAAGTTCAGTGCAAGACAGTCAGTGGGAAACTGCACTGACGGTAATTGGCGGGCAGCCTTTTTCTCACCCCCCCCACTGGCATCATGTGATCCTTGTTCTCTGCCACGGTGAAATGGTCTTTACCGAGTTAGCTGCTGTGCTGAGTCAACGTGTGGTTCTGCAGGGACAGAGGAAAAAAAAAAAAAAAAACAGGGTGGGCATTATGATCACATACAACAAATGCATCTGTTTCTCTTTTTTCCATTGATTAGAAGGACACTGCAGTATTGTTCATCGTTCATAGCGAGAGCACAATAGCCAACACCTTAACCTGATTGGTATTTATACATCTTTTCGAGTTAATTGTGTGTTTTTATCGCTTGGATTAAACATTATGCCTCTGGCCGACATTCAATCCTGCAGTATGAACAAAGGCTATGTCCATGGATCCAAATTTGTAAAAACACACTGGCCCACCTGACGGTTCAGTCTTATTTAAGTGCCTGTATTTTTTGAATCTTCAGTAAGAGCGGGTAAAAAAACTGAGCAACACCCATGATGGAGGCAACACTGCTGATTATCTGGATATGGATCCGTGCCCAGTTCGCGATGGCGGGATAACAGGCTGACAATATCACTCTGTTTGTCTGGATCTCGCAAATGTATGCATGCACACGGGCCTCTGAGAGTGGTTGTAGTTGGGCAGCTGTGCCAGGTTCTTTAAAGGGAGCGTGGACCAGGGGGTGTGTAACTGGTGTCCCTGGTGGGCTGAATCCAGGTCATCTTTTGAAGTGACTGCTAATCCCTTTAATGCAAACTACATGCCCCACTTGCTGCGCTCTGTTTAAAACACGGCCTTGGACTCTCTAAACTGGCATGGACTAAACACACCTGTCACCGAGGCACCGGCACGCAAATGGACCCAAAGTGGACCCACGCCCACACACACAGGCACACACACCAGTGCACACACACTGTGGTTGAGCACAAACTGACTGGGAGTAAATATTTACGATTTCAAATTAAATTATGGCGAGAAAAGGTCCACGATGATCAGTGGAACCTGACCGAGGCGGTTTATCGGCGAAGTCACCTTCAGTCATGTTGGTGCGATCTATCAGGGGGATCGCTCTAACCCGCCCTTGTGTTCAATTCTTCCCTCTTTACCCTTTCAGCAGCCTCCATAAAAAGCATTTAAACACCTTGACAGCTTTCCTTTCAGCTAGGACGATTACTTCCCGACAGGTGGGGTAATAAGCTGTTTGACGGGGAGCAGCGGCACTGACCCCTGTAAGGGTTAGCGCGGCTCGCCTGGGTCCCGCTCGCTTTTTTTTTTTTTTTTTTTTTCAAAGAGGCGGCCATGGACAGGTCCTTTGCTTCCCCTGCTCCTCTCTTGCAGAAATAAAGCTCCTTTAAGTGAGTCTGGGAGGAGACTCCCAACGGGATGCTCTCTCTCTCACCCTACCTCATCTCCTCCCCCTTTCCTCACATACCACCCGCCTCCCGCCTCGGTGAAGACATCCTTGGAGTTGCTGAGGAGGGACAGGAGCACGGCAACCTTATTAATGAATGCGGCCCATTACCCGTCAGCCTGGCTCCTCGGTGACTCCCAGAAGCCCCTGCAGTACGTGACTTCAAATGGCAGGATATTGACACGAGGAGAGCAAAGCGGCTAGGACTGAAAGAGAGTGTGGACGTGTGTGTGTGTGTACGTGTGTGTGCAAGAGAGAAACAGAGGGAGAAAAAAAATTGTGCTCAACTGAGTGTGCACGCCTTTGTGCGAGTTTGCCAGTACCTTTAGGTGAATGTATGTGTGTGTCTAGAGACCCCAAAGGAATGTAGCTCCTTGGATATAATGTGGGGCTCGTAACAGCTATTAGAGGGGAAAATAACCCCTCTGGGGAATAGCCCCCCCCAACTGTATGTCCCAGCTCTGTCTGACACACACCGCATTCTACCTTTTCCTTAAACATGCCAGGAGTTTTCTCACCGAGGGCTTTCTCAAGGACGGTGTTAAACGACTTTACTGGCTGTGGCAGCCATGCAGACTAAAGGGAAATAGAGAAGAAAAAAAGATGGGGGGAAGGGGTTTAAAGAAAATGAAACTGATACCTTTATCTCTGTGGATAGTGAACTCAGCAGAGTAGCTATAAACTGCTCTGTGCATGAGTTTGGAAGGTCGAAAGGGAGTGGAAGGGAGGGAAATTCACTTTTTCCCTCTGCGCCAGCACTTGCAGTTAAATACCTGCACACCCCCAACACAAATATCAAATTAAAAATAAATCACAGGCAAGCGACTGCGATGTCCAGTGCCCCGGCAAAGTGGATGTCACTAATTGTGTCACATCAGAATCGCTGCAATTTAGGATTAGATGCCTTCCATTAAGCTTTTGAGCTCCTTCCTTAAATGCTGTCCTATTCCCCCCTGAAACTCTGCCATTCCCCTTTTCATCCATTTCCTTCCCTTCTCTCCAACCCTTAATCTCCTCCTCGATCCTTTCAACCACCTGCCGGCCACACAGACCTGCTGCAGGGCCCGGTTACCAGTGGTGTTCAGGTAAACCGCAGCAGTCAATTCTTCACTAAATTAAATTTTGCTCTGATCAATAATGCGCACCCGCTCCTGCCTTATGAGGACTCTCTGCATTGGCTCCGAGCGAGCCTCTTCTTCCTCTGCTGTTCTCTCACTGGCTCCGTGCCACCGTTAAACCACCACTTTCATCTGATTACATCACCCTTCTGCAACGCCCTCAGGGGTAGTGGAAGAGGAGGGGGTACATCCGACAGGGGTCTGGAGTACCCATGCAAACAGGTGCAACATGTCTTAGGAATTTAACGTTGCTGCAGAGTGGGTGAGAAAGAAAACGGGGGAGAGCTGAGAGTGGGGAGTGCAGGGAGACTGGGGATTTGATTTATTAACTAATCATTCTTTATGTCATTCCCAATTGCTCCAGTCTCCATCGATAGTGCCTGGTCTCCAGTGAGGCAACTGAGGTGCATCTCTTACATCAGCCCTGCAAAGCAAAGGCCGTCAGACCAGCACACACACACTTCCCCTTTCATCTTATCCCTCCGTATTAAAGACAATCTTCACAATGTCCAACATCACAGAGACGCGCTGTAAAGCATAATCGCTAACAACGTTTGATTAGCATGATGATAATACCTGCAGTGCACATGTTACGTGTTGGAATATACGACGCCTGGGCTTCTACCTGCGGTTATCCCAAATGTAATATTAAACCCAGGAATTATTGAGTAGGAGTAGTTACAGAGCTGAGTGAGAAATAATGATGTTTTAAACCTATTTCTAAGGCTTTTCAAACTAAAATGTAGTTTTAATCTACTGGTATTTTATACAGTGTAGATGGGAACAAAGTGTGATTAGCACTGAATGTACATATGAGCTAAAACTGTAATTTGCAAATGTAAAAAACAGTCACTCCAAATCTGCGTCATCAGACAGTGCTTCTGTTTCTCTAGATGAGTTAATTCATTGCAGGACTTGCACAGCTGCATCTGGAACACAATGCGCAAGACCTGAGCGCAGGCCTGCTCATAACAATCTAATTATAGCATCACAAAACGATATCAATATTTTAAGCAAAGAGGCCGTGGTCTTTCCCTGACTCCAAAAAAACTGTAGCAACGGAAGGCCGTAAGATGAACACAATCAATAAGCCTGTTGTTGTCATGGGTACTTCTGGTAAAAACTCTGCGTATTTTTTTTTTTAATCACTATAAGCTGCTGTGAAGAGAGACTAAAGTGCTGCATTCTGCCTTGATGTTCACTGGTGTGTTGAACTTGGACTGGTATTGACTCAGTCCCCCCCCCGCTCCCCCCCTGCATTTCCTACTGTTGACCAGTCCACCGGGGGAGTAATCCTTTCCCACTCTGACCTCAGGCCAGGCTTACACATGCCTGGCTTAACCAGAGTAGGAACACAATTAAAACAATAAAAAAAAAAGATATATAACAGTGTCTGCCATTTGCTACAATTATCACTTATCAGGCTGTGACGAGGGATGACCCCGAACGCGGCTATGCCAAAATCAGCCCGGTCGCCATGGGAACAGACCATCTTATTTGAACGTCGGTGCCTGGGGACGTGCGCTAACGGCACCAGGCTGGACTGGAATCGACAACAATGGCGGACATCCTCCAAACATATGATTTCTTTGTCTGGTCAGTTCCACACACAAATCGTGTGCCTTTGAAATTCCTTGATTAGAAGCCTAACAATCCCAACAAAATGTTGCTTTGAGGTGCAACCCCAAATGTCGGACCGCTCTTTTTTTTTTTTTTTTTTTTTTTTTTTTTTTTGGTGGGCCGCTGCTCCAAATGATACTCATTACCCTGTCTAAGTAGACAAGCAAATGGTACTAGAAATACACTATGTAGTGATCCTGCTGTTTGACTGAGGTAGCAAAACAACAGCACAACTGCTGTGTTATTATGGGGCCTCATTAAGTGAGGAGAGGGAGCAGAGGACGGGGAGAGGGAGAGAAGCAAAGCAATAGAGGAGGCCGGCGAGAGGGAGAGAGACAGAAAGAGAAAAAACACAGGAGAGTGATACAGAGTGTATTCTGAGGTGATAGCAACACACAGATGCCTTTCCAGCCAAAATGAAGACTATGACTAAAGAACCCAATTAAGGGCTTTCTTAGGGGAGCCATCTTGGGAGGGGGATGGGTCTTCCTGGGACATGAGCCCTGGGCTACATCCTCTAATTAGACAGAGCGAGGGGGGAGGATCTCTGCCTGTCACAGGGAGGGAGATGGGGTCCGTGGGGTTCCACATGTCAGTCCTAGTAACAAAACACAATTACTCTCACATTTAACCACTTCAGTCAGGGCCAGACTCTGACTATGGGGATGCTCCGGAGCACCCCACACCCACACCCCCACCGCAAAACTCCCTCGAGTGGTGCGAGATTTACCACATCACATAACAGAATTTTTTTTCCTTCTTGGAGCACTAAATTTTCTCCTACCTCCATGAGTCAATCACCAAACCAAAAAGGAGCCAATCAACAAACTGTTGACCTGACTGCCGTTGTTTAACAAGCCTACAGATGAGTTAAACTTGCTGCTTGGTCACCAGACAGAACATGTCTCATCGTTTCAGCCGAATTCTGCAAAATATTGGAGGATAAATAAGATATTAGATAAAGTTTGTGCCACACTGCCAGTCAGAAATAATGCAATATGCAATACGAATCATAAATCTAAACGGTATACCTGCCCAGCTACATTAACCTAATGCTGTTTATACTGGCCTTTATTTAAACTCTCATTACGTCAGAGACCTGCAAATGCATCACTACCAGCAGTAAATGTAACTTTTGGTGGATTCCTGAGAAGCGCCTAAAATGCCATTTATCAAAGTTGCCGAGAAACTCGAGTAAGAAAAGTAAAGGAGGCATGTTTGAGAAAGCAACCCAGCGATGGAGTCTAGCACAATACTCCGAGCGTCTCCTCTTTGTTTGGATTTAACTTTCCCCAGTGGTGCAACACAGGAAGAAGAAGAAGAAAAAGAAAAAACAAAAAACAGAAAGCTCAAAGGCTTCTGGGAGTTTTTTTGTCATGTCTCCCTCCAGACAGTGTGTTTGCATGCACATATCAGACCCTGGGAGAGACAGACACAAAGACAAATACATACAGCACACACACACACAGATGTATAGACACACACTGAGAAAAAGAACATCCTCCCAGGATCATTAGGTCTGTCATGCTGTCTAATTCTCATCCACCTACAAAACTGGAACACCACTATTGTGATACATCGCCATCATCTAAGAGTGTTTATGGCCCCATTTACAGTGCGCATACAGTGTAGTACGTAATTATAAATAAGCTTAAATATTAATGATGGCGTCTCATGAGCAGTGTTTTCTTTTTTTCTTCCCTAATTCACTGCTCTTTCATTTCACTGCGCAGCGTTTTGAGATGATGACAGAATCCGAGCACCTGAGGTGACGGAGAAGAAAACAAGTTGTCATATAAAAGGAGAGAGACACATATATACAACTTTCACAAAAGCGTGAGGAGCTGTCACGGTGGGCACATCAAGACGTTGCGAGAACACGAGAGCTGTCCCGGGACCGCCGCGTCGCGCTCCGCTTTTTGTGGCACACGTTTGGGACGCGGGGCAGTTAGGGCGTTTCCTGGGGCATGTTTTTTTTTTTTTTTTGTTGTTGTTTTTTTTAATTTAGTGGGGAAAAAAAGTAAAGACAAACTTGTGGGAAATGAGGTCTCTGCGCCTCAGCGTGTTAAGATTTTATGAGGAATAATGAGGAGACTGATACTGAAGATTCCTTATGATACGATATATAACACGCTGCACCTCTGGAAGCGTTTAACACATTTGCTCCTTCCACCACCTCCCTCCTGCTTTTCCAGGACTGTCCATCTCTCCCTCCCCCTCCTTATTTTCAGTCGTAAATGGACTCCGTGACACGCATTGCTGTTTACACCTGCTGACCGTGAAGCCAATAAATATGCTTAATTAAAACAGTGGAATTGGTCACAGCTTGGCTATAATGGCTTTCACACGGGGAGCGGGGAATCTCATTTGTGTGGGGGAAGCGGAGCATGATGCAGATGTGCTCTTGTCACTTTCAGCACTCATTAAGGCCGCGGAGCTCCGGATGGTCTTTGAAGGAATCCTTTTAAAAAAGATGCTCCAAATAAAGGTGCGTGTCCTGCCAGCGTCTGGGAAGACGGAGGAGTCCTACAGTACGCAGATCCTTCCGCCAGTCCTCCACCAACTTAACACGCGACTTACAATCTCGTGTCACTTCCGGGGAATGATAATGGAACTGGGAGGAAGGAGAGGAAGGGGAAACCGCCACCGTTGCGTTATTTCAATCTCAGTGTCTTGCCTTTGGAGGAATCGCAGTCGTCAGGAGACACATGCTGCTGAACTCATGTGTCTCTTCCCAGATGAACTGCAGTTGGAGAAATGTCAGATTTAAGCCGCGGCTAATGCTGCTCATCCATCAGTTAATGAATCTGGCTAATTAATCCAGCCTAGCAGCATTGTCAGTGGCTCAGTTCCTTTCACACGTGTGAAAAGCTACTGTATCTGGAGCCAGCGCGGAGGGAAAACCAAGTTCCCGATGAAGTTTTACACCGGAAAGTGGCCTCGGCTGTAAGAGATTCCTTTGCCGGTAAAACTGAGAGGAATGTGGATCGCATTTGGCTGAAGGAGAGGAATCCAAGTCTCCTTGTTGCTTATTGGGTGGGCAGGAGTTGAGGGTCAGCGAGCGCGCTGCACAGCTACCCGCTTGCCCTCCCCATCAGCACATCATGAAATATCTAGACTTTGCTCCATATTTTAATGGGATGAGGGAGTGGGATGCACGGAATGGAGGATGTGGGAGTGTGTGTAATGGTGAAGGGAAGTCCTCTGGAGACTCCTCAACCAGAATGGTGGTCCACGTGTCTCAATGCCTTTTTTTTGCCCGTGAAAAGCAAAGGGAAAATGGGGGTGAGAGAGTGGGGTGGTGGTGGGGGAGCAAGAGAGATTATTCTCTTTTGGAATCTGGATTCTGGGGCACGCAAGCCCAGGAGTCAGTCAATCTGGACAGTCTAAGGGGGGTGGCTGGGCGGGGGGTCCTAGGAGGGCTGATTAGACGGATGCTCTCCCATCATCCATCTCGACAGGCTGCTGAAAATTGGCTAGCCCCTCGCAGGGTAGAGTTCATGGGGGGAGGTGATGGTGGGGGGGAAAGAATGATGCGGGGCGCTGCACTAGATACCTGTCACAGCCTTTGGTCTGTTTCAGGATCTCAGCAGCAAATTAATAAAATATCCTTCCTGCTTCTCTTTACCTGCCGCGGCAGCTCTCCCTCTCGCAGCTCCTTCTCCCAGCTTGCACTGGCCCTTTGACCCCTCTGACTACTGTGAGAGATGAGGAGCCCAGGCAGCCTGCGAGTGGGCCAAAGTGTCAGGGAGAAACGGGGAGAAAGTCCAAACTCAAGACTGGGCAGCGAGAGAGCCTCCACTCCTCTTCCCTGCTGGAAGACAGCTCCACTTCAGACAGACTGGCAAACGACTGCCTCATGTCAGGGAGACATTTTGAAGTGTGATGCATAGGAAATGGCAAGCACAAACAAACAAAAAAAAACTAGTCTCCAACTCTTTTCTCAAACTAGAGAGTGAAAGAGACAAATATTACAATCAGTAATAACTTTCACTATGAAGCTGCTCTTTGGTCATTGCCCGAGCCTTGGTTTTATTTGATGAAAAATATCTACAAGACCTCTAGGTAATCCTCCATCTTTAACTTATTTACAACCTGGGGATAAATTTTGTGTCTGCTTCTCAAGTTTTGCCTCCCGTCTCACGTTAATGGACACAACTGCTGGACCACAAAGATGTAATTCAGCAAAGGTTAATCTAGACTTTTGTCTTGATCTCAGTATTAATCCTTCCATTCAGGGATTAGTTCCACAGCCACAGTGCTGACTGATTTCAGTTATGATGCATTTGGTGTACGTAAAAACAACAAACACCTTTTCCCATCAAAACATCAAAGCAGGACTTTGGGCTTGTGTCGACTAAAATCTGACAACGTGAACTTGAATGTGAGAAGCGTGTAGCTACATTTCGGTATAAACCACACGCGTGTTTGAGGGAGTGAGCGCAAAAGCCACGCGGGAGTGACTCTGCAGCGTGGCACGGGTGGAGCTTCATGATCACCTCATTCCCCCCGGCTCATCCCTGTTCTCCTTTCATAACCCCCGATTTCGCAACAAAGTGCCATAGGTCTTTCATGTTTGACTCCTGTCTCTTTGCAGAGTGTAAAACAATATAATCATGCATGAAATAACACCTGCGGGAGGTGGAGATCACTTCCTCCCAAAAAATGTCAATGTAAAAACAAAAAACAAAAAAACAGGGAAAATATCCCCAGGTTATTTGAGATTGTTTACAGCTCCCTGTAACTGAAGGTTGCTACACAGAGAGCACTCGTGCCAACCAGAGATGAGAATGTGATAAATAGCAGGCCTAGGCATGAATGTTGGTGGTTTGCAGGAGCGCGAGGATTATTAAATAACCTTCCCGGTGATGGAGGATTGTGTGTTTTATTCAGGGTTGTGTTGCTCAAATGACCGGTGGATAACGATCTGACTCACCTTCCTCCTGGCAGACGCTCACCTCGGTACTTACAACCTGAATTTCAATAACACAATCGCCGCTGATCAACGGCAGAGAGTCCTGGAAGCTTCCTGCGGGCCACATGCTAATACGTGGCCCTGCTAATCCGAGCTTTCGAGCGTTCTTAAAGAATCGCGGGCCGAGATCGGCAAACGCTTTGAGGTGGATTGAGATCGTTTTCCTTGATTGGATTGCACGTGGTGTTTCATAGACTGCTCGAACCCTAATTATTCCATTTCCAAAAGCCAGTAGTGAAAGATTTGGATATGAAAAGTGCACAGAAGACCCCCCCAAACAAAACAAAGCTGCTTGAAAACACTACCACAGTGAAATAATACAATAAAGCCCGTTTCTTTTTTTTTTCTGCTTCTCCAAGGACCAGAGAAAGAGATTGCTAGAAAATGGATTATCTCTCTAACATTGCGAGTTCATAAGTCCAACTGCTAACTTTGTTGAAGGGCAGATATGTTGTCCCGGAGGACAGAGCTCATATTTAGCCATGAGGCCTCCTTTGTGATTAGGAGGGGAGTTTGCAGGCATATTGACTCAACTGTGTTTTTGCCTCTGTGCTGCATGTAATTACCTCTTCAAAAACGAACATTCCGCTAATCCCCTAATTCCAGATATTTTAGTGCTCTGTCGGTCTAATAAGCAAATCAAATCATATCTGCACATCACAAATGAGTTTTGGAAATGCACTGAAATAATTCCTTCTGAGTCTCACGGCCCAGCTGGGAGGGAGGGGACAGGCGGAGTGTGGCGAAAGCCGTTTGGTGTTTATTTAGCTGTCGCTTGTGATTAGTGGACACGCTTCTTTGCACCCCCCGGCCCCTGCGCACCGCCCCCTGCCCGAGGCTCACCTGTAACTCTGTCTGGAAGAAAAACTTCTGTGGGCACTGTGAGCAGTCGTAGATCTTATCCTCCTGGCCGTGGGCAGAGAAGATGTGCTGCTGCAGCTTATTAGCATGGACGAACACTGCACGTGGAGACACAGGTAAAGAAAATGTTAGTGTAAAGTCTGAAAGACGCTTACATCTATTTTTTAATGTTTGTACTTGTTGCTGCTTGTTGTTGATGTAGCTAAATCAGGCAAATGTAGCAATATCACACCATAACTGCAGATTACTGTCTTAATATACATTTAAAACAATGTCAAATGGCAAGGAAAATGATCTAATGACAAACAAATGAATACGATATTGAGAGTAAAAAAAAATACAATGTTATGCTGTGTATAACTGGGGGAGGGGGTTAACAATTTAAATGCTAACAGTGAAACTAGAGTGGTCATATTCATGGTACTAGTGCTGGTGGATTCATAATGTTTTGGGAAGAATGAATGCTCTTTATTTAGCGTTACTGTGGGGACAACAAGCCAGAAAATAAACAACTGCAGAAGTTGGCATGGCTTCAAGTGCAAAACATGGCCTCTATTAGTCTACATAGCTAATTATATTGACAATATAAATATTCATGGAGTTGCGCTCGTTATTCATGCAGACTCAGACTGCATTCATGATCATATAAACACACAACAAGCTGGCACTTAAAACATATAACATACATTTGTGCTTTAATTAAGCTATAGTCCATGCTAGGAAGCTAACGGGGAGGCGACTGCGTGCATCTGGAGTGTGTGCGTGTGTGTGTCTGCGTCCTCCATGGAGCACTTCAAACGTGCCGTTTGTTATCCTGGACCCTTGTGCTTTAAGGACGGCTGTCTAATCTCAGAGGTCTGGATGCTCTGGAAAAGTTATCATGTGGGGGCTTCATTTGAATTTCTTACAGCTCAAAATAACTTCTCTTCTAATGCGCGCACCAGAGGGCAACGAGGCGAGGGAGAGGAAGAGCACCGTCGCAAAAGGTGAGGCGTCTGTCGGAGACAGCTTCGGGGTCGCTGGGCCCCTCGGAGGGCTTTGCAACATTAACGTGTCCCAATTTGAGCTCACCTGGGAGAGCGGTTATTAATTATTGAGCTGCGTGCGCTGGGGATGCGCTCGGCTTCATTGAATGTCACACACCTGACCTGGGAAATAAAAGTCTGGATTCGAAGCAGACACGCTGGGCGATGTGTTCAGACTGCTAATGCCCGGCTGACAGCTGTCTCCGGAATGCGGCGGCATGTTAACAGAAATGGACAAACCTCCTCTAATGAGCGAGCAACAACTCCACGGTCCATTTCTGGATCTAACGACCTCGACGATATGAAGACAAACAGGAATTCGGCTTTGTGATCTGTTACAAAACATTTACGCTCAAGGTCGAGGCCTCGCCAATCGCCACGTTTGTGTCGGTGTTGCTTCAGAAATGATGACCATTTGCTTTGTGGGGAATAGATTGTCTGAACGGAAGGAAGGTGCTGATAAACAATGGCTTCTTCCCTTCGTTGTGTTTTGTCTGTTTTGGCTTTACAGGAGCAGGCCAGTGCAGCTGCAGGAAGCCTTCATTATGTCTTTGGCAAAAGGAGGAAAAAGTCAATACAGCAAAAATAAAAATGGATTTGAGACTTGGGGGGCCTTCGAATAATATACAATATAGCCAGGAACAACTGAGATGCAAGACTAGCCGTTCCTCGCTGTTTGCATGTGCGTCAGTTTCCGTTTCAATTTCATCTGTTGTGCATTCGTCAGTGGCCTTTAACCCTTCCCTGAAGTGCCGGCGGGTAACAATTTAGGTGTCAGGCCTGAAATTCAACTTTTAGAACTGGTTTTATTATCCCAACGGGAATAAAGTGACCTTTTTGATGCTGTGCCCAATGTGCTAATGCACAGTTTTAGCCAATTATTTTGTCCTCTAAATTCCATAGGTCATTTGTACCAGCAGCCTATTATAACCCACAGTTATGTTTTTAAATTAAACTCTATCTAGTGGTCATTTACCCAACACATATCTGGGGCTTGGAACAGCCACAGGCTTATTTCCATGCAAAGGTGACAGTTGACATGGGTAGATCTGCAGAAAGTGCAAAATACTTGCTAAGAAACTTTGACCACTCGTTTTAGTCCTTAAACATCATGTGGGTTTAGACTGCGTACATATTAGCGACGTGCTTCCTCCACACTACAGTCTGAATAAAAAGATTTTTGATTACTCAGTAGGACCCTGGCTGTCACTTTGGCCTTGGTGTGCAAAAGGAATGAAGATGTGAAGATGGCCAGGTAACGAGATGGAAATCTGGCAGCGTGAACCGCATGAATATATGCCACTGACACGGCCATTAGAGGAGGGCCCTGGGCTAGTGGATGGTTAAAAAGAGGACAGAGAGAAAGAGAGAAGAAACAATCCCAAACCACATCCAGGCAGCATCAGTGGCTAGCCATTGTATTGTTCCCTGCTGAGAGAGGGGGAGAGAGGCAGAGAGATGGAGAGAGAGAGAGAGAGAGAGAGAGAGAGAGAACTTTATGTAGTTTGTTTGGCTGTGGAGCGAAAGCAGAAAGGAACTGAACAGCGCTGAGGCGGGCTGGGCGTCAGGGGTGTCAGGGCTGAGGGGGCTGAGGGGCCAAGGTCTCCTCGCTGTGGGGGATATTAAGCCCTCTGATTAGATCTCAGGGGCCGCCCATGGCAGCCATCTCCTTTACTATAGGCCCCGACTCATCTTTATTTTGGCAGGGTGGTGCTCTCTGCAGGCAGCACTGCACCAATACTAAGCTGTTTGTGCAGAAAGGGAAAAAAAGAAGGTTGATCCTTTTCTGCTTTTCATGTATTCACCCAGACTGTTGGTCTTCTGCTTAATCCAAGAGCGCACGATTCCAGCCAAGGCGACGTAAACAAGTCAGCTGTTGGAGTTGATATGAAGTCATAAGCTGATCATGTCTTGATTGGATTGAAAGCCAAGATTTTTTGAGGGAAATCGGTTGTCGTAATTCGATGATCAAAACCAGGACGGAGGCATGGATTGAACAAAAGGCCAATTTAACGAGTGCATTTGTCAGACTGTTGAAAGCGTGTTTGTGTCTTCCTTAGTTTCTGGAGTTTGACGCACAGACGCAGAGTCAGCCTCTCATCAGACACACTTGCTTCTGATTTGTTTGTCTTAAGCACATATTCCCAATCACAATTTCCACCCCAGCCCTCACCGCCGCTCCTGAGGGTGCAGCAGACACTTCTAGCTGCAGGCTCCCCCACTTCTGAAACCTGTCAAATCTGTCCTGGGAGAGTCAGCCTCTCTCTCATCATCCAGGGGCTCATGGACCTCTCTACATTTTACCCTCCCTTCCTTGCACACTCCTCTTTTCCTCCTTCCCTTTTCCCACTTTCATCTCATCGCAGCTGCAACCTTCTCTGTTTCCGCCAAGTTTTGTCTCCTTTTCTCCTCTATTTTGTCTCCCCCTAATCTACCGCCTACAACTTATTTTCCCCTCGTACCTCCCCCAGTCTGCGTGGTCTCCCAGTTTTTTTTTCCGTCTGGGTTTTGCATTAGCGTGTTTGTCAAAATCTGACAGTCACACTTTGTTGCGGGGGGCTGGAGGGGGGTGGGGGTCATGTGGGACAGATTAAGCTCAGACTTTCTGTGCTTATTTTAAAAACTGTTCATCGGCTGCCTAAATGAACTCGCCACCATTCACACCAGCACATTAAAATCCTGCTTTAACGTGCGGATACTAGCACAGCTCAAACCAAAAATCAGCTAAAAACACTGCGGTGAAAGACATGCATGGTAAAGATGAGGCGTTATAATCAATCATTAGATCTGACAGCAATAATTAAGTGAGACCTGTAATTCTGTACTTGACTGACACATAAATGTACACATGTTGGGCGTAGAGAGTCTAGATTTTCCTCCCCTATTATTACTGTTTTTCTTCATTCAATTCAGTATTCATAGCAAGCGCTTTTTATGTCTCCGAGACAACGGGGTGTGTGTGTTAATATTAAACTGACTTTAAAGTGCTTATCTGGTGTGGCAGAATGAGACTAGGCTGGGAAAGTTTCAGCAAGTGCAGCACAAAGCTGCTCGTGGCTTCAAATAGGGCGGCGGCGTGACGCTGTTAAGGTTCATCAATTACTTAACAGGTGAATGGGGGGGGTGGGGGGGGGGGGGTGAAATCATGCCACATAACAGGGCCGCTGAACAACGATCGCACACGTAAAACATCACGCGGACGCTATCGATGGTATATGTGTGGTGTCTTCAGGTGAGCGTTCTCACCCTTCCGTTGCTAATATTACGGTGTAAAGGTCTTTCCTCAAATCAATGACAGATTAATTTGAGGAATTATATTCAAGGACAGCTGTCAGCCAGCGCCTCGGTTTGCCCTGTGCAGCAGTGCCGTAGTCTGCCTGTCCCCTCTGTCCCCAACAGGGGGAGGCCTTTCAGCCCGTCTGTGCTCTCCACGGCCTGCCTTTCCCGCCGCTGCTGCAGCCCTTTGCCCATCTGTCTGTCTGCTCTGCGACCGCTGTCCTGAGGGTGCACTCTGTCTCTCCCTCCTCCCTCCCGACATCTTCCTCTCTCATGCGCCGTGATCGATATGGACGCGGAGGGAGAGGGGAAGGGGGGAGGGGGGACCTGTCTGTCAAAAACCAGCGGAGGAAAATGAAGGCTCCAATGAAGGAGGCATGCTCTGTATATTAAATGCCCAGACCCTTGTGAGGTGGGTGGAGGAGGGCCTGGATATATGAATAGGCTTTGGATAAAAGAGAGATAAGGCCAAAACAGCAATAAGCAAAGTAAATGGAGGGCAGGAGGAAGAGGAGTGGAAGGAAAGGAATAAGGAGCAGGAGAATAAGGTGAATAAAATGCTAAACGTGAGCTGATGCTGCTAATTGAAATGTATGAGAGCGACATTATTTTTAGCGTAGGGCGGACGGAAAGAAAGAAGTTCGGCGGGGAGGTTCAGGATGAGCAGAAAAAGGGAAAAGTGAGAGGAAGACTAAAGAGCTGAGGAGGAAGAAAGAGTGAAGAGCTGAAGTTAACGACTTTGCAGATTTCATTATAGAGATAGTTAACCCTGTTGACACTGAAGGAGGGCGCTATCCTCTCAGGAGGAGTCCGGTCCTTCCACCTCCACGCACAGACAGATGAGATCATTACAGCTATCAGCACCACTGCCATCCACAATTAGCACATCTCCTTCTCTTTTCCCAACCCTTCAACCCCCCAGCTCACAACGTCTCCCCCCTGTTCTCTTCCTTTCTCTCCCCCCGTCTCACCTCGTGACACTTCTTTGGCCTTGATTTGTAGACAGTTTGACTGAATAAAAAGCCCCTCAGTCTGACCTTTCCCAACTTTAAAACTCAATCTGCATTTCACTCTAAAAGAAGAGGACGTATGTGATGGAATACTACACACCTGTAAAGCAGACCGGACACTTGAAGGTTCCTCCCATTCCCTCAAAGCTGTGCTCGATCAGGTGGCACTGAAGCTTCGCCGGCGAGTCGAAGGACTGGCTGCAGAGCTTGCACTCGTGGTTCAGGCCTTCTTCTGTGAGGGACAAACGAGAGAGACACAGAATATCATAAGAAGTGAGTTCCTCCTCCTTGTTCAGCTCTTTATTTCACCCGGAAACACCTTAACGTGTGTGTGCTGCTCCTCAGAACTCAGTGAGCTTTTGGACTGTCTCACCTACAGTCAAAAAAGCATTTAATTTTTGTGTCAGCAAATTAAAGTGGATTTAAAGGAAATTAAATGAAGGGAGGCCATGCGAGCTTTGCAGAAAGCTGAACAAAGGAGTCACATTTCAGGTGCAGAGAAAATGACTGCGTGGATGGAAAAAATGCTTCCAATTCATCTTATAATATTTAGGCTGTATATTCTCTCCTTTACTGCTTGGCATCGGAATTCTCTGCACATCTATCCAAGCATTAAACTTCCTCAGTGGATGTCACCGGCGGCTTGAATAAATGTCGTTCAGACTAGGCGAACCTGCGTGCTCCTGTGTTTTCAGCACAAAGATCTGCTGACTCAGATTCAGCCAACGCCAGTGCGTCAATAAAGGGCCTATACGCCGTCTGCTACATGGCCGGCCTGGTGCTCCATCAACATCCAGTCACGCCTGACATTAAACTAGTTACCGCAAGTAAAAAATACTCTGAAGCCAAACCAAAAAACTGAAGGAATAACATGCTACCAACAGAAACATCACATCGCACGAGCAGCCCTTCACTTTTTCTCCCCCATTTTTTTCCGCATCTTATTCCTAAATTTTGTTGCGAGCAGAATCTGGGTTTTGCATTATTTTTAACGCCGCGCTGCCTATAGCAATAGTTTCTACACACAATGAATAATTTCTGACAACTGCAACTCGGTGACCCTTGATGTTTCCAGGAAGACTGAGGAATGGAAACATCCTAAACCCCTGTTCAGCCAAAGGAAACAAACAGACTAAACGTTTTACCGCGACACGCCACCACATGCTCTTTTACAACTTCTTCTCATAACATAAACATGCTGTTTACGGGGCATGATGGGGTGTCTGCAGTATCAAAGCACAGGAGATGATGTGAATCAGCACGTGAGCGCCATCTGACAAAGGTGAAGGCAGATCAGGGCAGGGTTTTTTGTTTTTTAAAAAAAGGTTATATTGTGGGATCATGCTTTTGTCAGATGAAATATTCTGCCGCCTACATGTAGCAGCAGGCATCAGAAAAACCGAAGGAGGAGGCCAGCAGCAGCGTGTCCTGTGCAACCGTGCAGGAGGATCACTGCCCTCTTTGATCGGCGTTCGGTTTGCTTGTTTGTATGATGGCAAACGCTGAGGTCAAGCCTGCTGCAGAGTTCACTGCTCTGTTCCTCTGCCATATGCGCAGCCCTCGTTTGACCCCAGTGGGCAATGCTGTCCCTTTGGAGACCTGGCCTGCTTCATTATGCAGATAACCATGCACCTGCCTGGCTGTCCTTGTGGGCACTGATGTGTGTTTTTATGTCTGTGAGCAGGTGCAGGCTGGAAAAAAATGTCAGACTGTAATCTACTTCAAAGTTGTAAAATAGGGATGCTGCAAATCACCCACAAGTGGACTGACAACTATAATGATGAATTCTTAAGTTTTATATGGTAGTAAATGTAGGTAAACCTTCACCCGAACGATACATGCACATTGTTTCTGTGTTTTTCCCATGGATGTGAAGTAAAAATAGATGATGCATCGCCACTTCCTCCCATTGTACAGAGGTGAAACCACTAAAGACAGGAATGTAGCCATCTTTCGCCGTCAACATTTGGAGCTAGAATTTACACAGAGGTGACTAATAAACAGAGCTCTGGCTTCACATTTCCACCCATACAACCACCCACTGGATCACAGCTCAGCTGCCAACCATGACTCCATGTTTCGGTTTGACCGAGGGAGGAGGGACCTAAAGGTAATCTTAGGACATTTTCTCCAATCTTTATACATCTTGGTGGGTCTAAAACATTAGTGACTGATTATCTTTGTTACTTAGTATGCAGAGCAAAAGCTTGGATCACTTTAACAGCTTCTGGGCAGAAAAGTTAGTTTTAGCTACTTTAGCAGTTAGCTTTAGCAGTGACATCGTAGTTTCAGGTTTCACATTTGTCGGTTTTTTTAAATAGGATTCCTCGACAACAATAAAAATATGATTTGTACTTTATTTAACATATTATGAGTTTTTAGGGTTTGAATAAACTCAAATAATGGGTAAAATGTACAATAGAGAGCAGAAGAGAGACATCAGTGACAGTCGGTAATGGCTGTATTATACTGTTATGCTATGTGATGCAGGCTGCACAGGGCCGTTTGTATTCAGCAGTGTTCAACAGGGGTTGAATAAGGCTGGAAGCCTGTTTCTTAGTGAGAGCCAAGGGAGGAAGTCGACTCACTCGCCCCTATAGCTGCCTCATTGAGCTGAGGTCACTTCCTCTCACTCCCCCGGCCCTGCTATGCCGCTGCCCAATCAGCGGGGCCCTGCGGTGGCCCCCACCCCTCTCTGCTCTGAGCAGACTCTGGATATAGTTACAGGGCCACAGGGGACTGTCATCCCTCTCTCTAACCTCATCTCCCTCTCTCTTTCTCTCTCCTCCAACTCTGTTCCAGTCTCCCGTGTGTTCTCTGCTGCCACCACCCTGTCCCTGTGCACTCCTAAGAAAATCCTTTAGATGTGAACTGCTCTTGTGCCTGCTCCCTCTAAGCATCCATGACACCAGCAAAGTAAGCCCATCTGCATATCCACAGGGCCGTGCGTTCCTGTGGCTCATGGTTTATGTATTTCACAGCTCCTTAAAACACAAACGCCTAATATCTCTCCCATGTGGAGGACAGCAGAAGGGGGAGAGAGTGGGAGAGAAGAAAACTGCTCTCTAAAAGAATGGTCTTTATTTCTCCAAGTTGTTTACCTTTTTGTGCAGGCTGCCATTGATGTGCTGTTTAAGGTTGTTTGGGTCACTGCGGCTTGCAGGCCTGGTTTCCATGATTTAGCAAACGCAACAATAACATTGCCGCTGCAGTTGAAAAAGGTGGAGTTTGACCAACTTTGCTTTGAATTTAATTGCACAGCCGTCAACTGTCAGCAAGGCTGGCTCTGGAGTAATTGAAGAAGTCAAACTTTCCGAGAATAATGTGTAGTTAAGTATAACCGAAGACATCTCTTAATTAAAAACTCTCCCTCAGCTTTTTCTGTTCCAAAACTGCCACTTCACCTCCACCGCTCTGCCTCTCAAACTGTTGAAACAATTCCGCTGAAGAGCAAGCCAAACTGGGTATCACTTTTAGCATTTGGCTACGGAAGAGAGCAAAATCAGATACTTGCAGTAGATTTACACTCCCTGGGGCATTGTGAACGGTTCATTCTTAGAGGGACGCGTGCTGCTTTTGCTGCCAAACTCTAAAAAATGATATTAAGGACATTGATCACAGCACTTTTGTAGCAGACAGAAACCAGCAAGCGACTTGGAGATGCAGTTGAGAATATTTAATGGGCAGGAATGTTTGGAAAAGCTGTAGAAGTAATATCTTAATCAAAGCCGGTCCAGTTAAATCACTGAAATAGCAAGTTTCCAAACTGCCAAATTGCGCCATACAGAAAGAAATACCTGCTGGAAGTGATCCTGTTTATGAGGATTTTCACCTTTGGCGAAAACATTTCTGCCATCTGCTCGAAAACATTCCGCAAGGATGTCGGGACGGAGTGTTAATAAACCAAGAAAAGTTGGCTCTCGGTGGTCTCGCTGCTGACTAGAATCCACCGTGGGATTGTGGATGGTAGCAGTGTAGACAGCTTCAGGCCTGTAAACAGTAGGTGGGTTTTCTTCTCTCTTCTCTCCGCAGGAACTATCCATTAACAGATAATGGGGGAAAAATCAGAGTGATTAAGGCCCAGGGAATTATGGGTGAATACAAATTGACTCCACCTCTGTGTGGTGTTCTCCCTCTTGAGGTGCTCATAAGGAACAAACTCATTTGAGAAATACCACGAGGCCCATTACGCAGGATGCTGCAGATGGAGGTTGGAATCAAGTAGGTGGGTGCACGAAGGGATCGACTCCCTACTGACCTAAACTGATTGGAGAACAGGCACCTGGGGGCTAAATTACTCGTATATATTTCCCGTCTCAGAGTGAGAAATGCAGAATAAAGCACCTAGAAATTTCAGAAAGAAGAAAATGCACTTGGTAGTAGGAAAGTCTTCAATTCCTGCAAAAAGAAAAATGCAATATAAGCTTAAAGAGGTACCGGAGCCCACATGTCAGGGCCCCAAGATCAGCACATGCTTGATGCTGTTTCCAACCTCCACAGGGAGAAGGAGGGTTGAAGCCAGATCGTTGGCTGTGACATGTCAGTAGTGGTGACGCCCGCGCACAGCGAGAGCAAAGGATTCTGGGGGAACATGTCTCCAGGAGTTTGTCAGCTCTGATGCATGGCAGCTCGTTGGAGGTGCTAATCAGAGCAGGGTTAGGCTCATGCTAGGATCAGCCACTCAGCGCCTACATTAAATGCCTCACAGCTCCCTCGGATAAACGGGCAGAGGTAAAAACATCAAACTGGCATTCTTTCTTTCTTTCTTTCTTTCTTTTGTGGTGGACTGTGCGATATGTGTAATGCCTGAATGGATGCTGCAAAAGGTTAAGCTGTCCAGAACACCTTTTCTCAAAACATTGGGGACAAAAGCATGTTAGGGGACAAACAAAAGGACCCAGAGAGTCACACATGAAGTGTTTGCCAAGAGCCTGGGTGGAAGCGTTTAGCAACAATCACATTTAATTCGTGGCAGTATTCAACGTGAAGAAAAATAGTCTATATTAACGTATAGACAGAAAGACAGCTATACACTTTAAACTAATCTCCACACATCTAAAAAAACGCTAGTTGTCGATGAAATATTGCTGTATTCTGTCATATTTTCTGACTGTGAAGTTCACATGATGCTTGCTTATTTAATGAGAAACTTACACTGCCAAAAACCAAAATGAATGAATAAATAAATCTGCGCACAGGTCACCGAGGCAGAGCAAGAAGCTCAAAAAGAGGGAGGGAGAAATTTACCGCAGCAAAGAAACGAGAATCTTGTTAACAAATGATGTGTAGGCGCTGTGCCGCTACAGGCAGGTACGGAGGCCCGGTGGGGACAAACGGTGCAGGATGCAGATATGGATAACAGCGGAGCAGTGAACCTCCTGCAGCCATGCGAACACCATTCAGCGCTTTATTTACTTTCCACAAGCCTATTCCAAATGCCTGGAATTTAATATACCGATATCAGGTCATAATTAATCAACCATACCCTGAATTTTTAGAGCAAGAAAAACAGTAAGGCATGCAAAGAAATGATGTGTGAATGTAACTGGAGTCTTTATTTCTCAGAATAAGTGGCCTGAATGTAAAAAGTTAATTATGGGCACACGGCTTGGATTTTTTTGCCCGTTAGTGTCACCATGGCATTGTCAGGCTGAGGTATGAGGCTCTATGGGGTCTGGGGTCCACACAAAGGAGCAGCGAAAGAGAGTGTTGTGGAGAGGCCCCTTGGCTGGGCTCGCGGCATGGAACACAGTACAATTAGCCAGCCCCTGCGTTGTGCCGGCTTATAATTATCAGTGCTTGCCTTAATTGACTCCCTTAGCCTGCTGCAGAGGGACCCCCTCCAATACCTTTTTCTCCCCTGTTCAACGCGGGCCGCCAAGTGCCACGCCAGGCTCTCCAAAGTCATTTAGAAAAGCGCTCATATTTTCGAGACAAAAAAGGGGAACATTTGGTGAGCGAGAATTCATCATCAGGTGTCTAGAGGTTTTCCTTAATAGAAAAGCTGAGTCCCACTGAGTGCGCGCCGTGTAGCGGCCAGCCACGCATGCTCAAGACCAGCAAGCCGCCGTTCGCAGCGGGCAACAAGACATTAGCATAATTTTATATAACACAGGCACCCGCTTTGGAAATTTAATACATCTCAGCAAATACAAGACAGGCATTTTGCATATTTTTTCCCTCTCTCTCCCTAGCTTTCACTCTCGTCTCACACCGTGTCTCCCCGTCTCGTCTTCTCTTCATCTTGCCTCTTTCTCACCACACTTGCCCACAACCACCCCCCTCCACCACACACACACACACACACACACACACACACACACACACACACACACACACACACACACACACCACTCTCCTCGCCCCATGGTGCTGCTCTCACTAGGAGAGGGGAAGTTCATTACCTCAGCTAAATCAGAATTAGTCCCTTCATTTTGACGGGGCGAACTTCATTAGAAAGGTCCTTCCTTAATCCAGCGGGGAGAACTGATGAATCTACATGGGGCAATAATTTGCTTCACACAGCACATTCAGCCACTTCCTCCACACTATTTTTCCCCTTCCTTTCCACTGTTGATCTGGCTTTGTGTATAGTTACAATTTTATTAGACCTACAAAAAAATGAGAAAGGAAAACACCTGCATATAATTAACTAATGGCAACAGAAAGGGTGTTAAAAATGAGTTATACTGTTTGGAATGTCCCGTCCCCCCAACAGGCTCCAGGGCCTCTGGAGCAGCCATAGTGAACTTGGCTGCCTCTCAAACGCAAATTGAGCGAGCATGGCCGGCAGGAGACTACAGCAACTTTTCTTGATGAGTTTACAGGGCTAGCCTTATTTTCTAGCCTTTTAAAGATATTTAAATAGTTTCTGCGGTGCAAATGAAAAAAGCAGACACAAAGGGGATTCATTTGCAATCAGTAGCGCCGCTCTGAGTCTTTCAGTTCTGAGTTTCGACTTGAATAACAGTTTTCAGTAATCTGCAGCTGTTCAAACTCTTGGATTCACTAGCACAGGAAAGAGACGAGAATGGGTACAAACGGCCCCTGACTGCCACACCACACAGCGCCTGGTGTCAAACAGATGTGCAGCTTGGCAGATATGCTCCCCAGAAAGCAGAGCGCCTCGGATTCCAGGGTGGCACTGAGTCGCACAGCCCTCCTCTCACTCCTCCCCCGTCCACCCCTGCGGTCTCCCTCCCTCATCACCTCTTCACAGGGGTCCCCTGACTGGTAATCTTGTCCCTCGAATGTGAAATCTCCGACAGTGATGCCCCGCGCTTTTACCCCCTGCCTCTGCGGCTGATGGGTAAATTGGAATGGCGCTCCCTGCTGGCGCTGAGAGCTCCAAACAGACAGCAGCACACACACGCTGAGGCACCCCTCGCGTGCTCTGTCTAATATAGTGGACATGCACACTCTCTTCAAGCTGAAATATCCATGCACAGACACACGGCTCCACGCACAGATGCACAAGCGGGGACAGACGCACGCAGTCGTGCATCTGCAGAAGATTCAGGTAAATCGCAAACACTGCCTCATAAGCATTCACATGCACAGATGCTGGGCAGTTGTTCCATGTGTGATCTGTTTCTGCTTATCTGCATAAAGATTGAGTGTATTAGAAAAGAACAGGGCAGCAGGAAGTGAGCCGATGTATGTCCCAATTGTGAAATCTGCATGATCTCTTGGCTCAGCTTGGGTCCTTCTGCCCAAAGAAGACCATTTTATTGCCACAGTTTCCACTAAAAGAAAAAAAAAATCAGGCAGAACACAACTCTGTAAAGTAAAGAGTTATGGAACACAAAACTCGACCCACAGCGTGCATAATAAGCACCGCTACCTAGGAGATTTTTCAATAAGCATACTGTACAACATTATTAAAAGACTGTTTTTTTATGTGACCAGGCAATACAGTAAGATTTCCCAAAGGGCAAGGGTGTGTGGAGCTTCCGTTCCATCCATCTGTCTAGTTTCCTTCCTGGGTTGACGCTCCGAAGCGTGTGTGAATGGTTGAGTCCCCCCCTCAAATCGCAGGGACGTCCTGGAATAGTCAGTGGGACCTGAAGAGGGTAAAGATCACTGCAGAGGAAGCCACAGAGGCCTCCCTGTCAAAGGCAGTGCTTTCAAGGGGGCCAGGGGTGAGGGAAAGCCGAGAGGGAGCGAGCCAGAGACATGACATACATTTCATTACACTTAAACCAACTGTGGGTTCAACTCCGAGCCCTGGATTTCCAATGGTGTCTCAGAGGATGGAGTAAGTGGTGGTATAAAAGAATTTCTTGTACAAAGAACACAATGGCTAGGTGGACAAAGGCAGGCGGCTGGACTAATTGCTCGGGGGCTTGTAGGAATATTTTTCTCAGTACTTCTGTTTAAAGCTCAATTTAAAGGTGTACGTCATTCTGATGAACATTAAATGCTCAAAGCGTTAATCTCCTCAGTCTGGCTGCAATTAATGGACATCATAATTAGGATTTATATTCCGCAGCCTTTACATATGTTGTTAAGCTGCCTATTTTGGAGATCACGTGACACTTGAAGATTTAAATTTACAACATCAAGTGAACCTGAGAAGACAGAAACAAGCGAACTCTACTTATCCCAGATGTGCCCAGTGTTTTTTTTTCCTTCTTTTTTTCCTTCAGTGAGAGCTCTCCTGGTCTTATAGAAAGACTACTTGTCCATTAAGACTGTCAGAGGATGCTCTCAGAAACAAGAGACTGCGTCTTGGGAAAAGTCTGCACAAATGGGGGCTGGGGTTAAAGGAGAGCAAGCTGCAGGAGTGGAGAGCGATGGCCAATCTTTGCCAGGTTAAGAGAATCTGCAGCCCAATTCTGCTGCACTTTCCTGGAACTGGGACTGTACATTATGTGCTCCTGGTTCTGTAAAGACACACCTCCTGTCATCTGCTACATTATGGAAGCTATAATTTGCCATCTAACCTACTTTACTTCACAAAGAAATGTCAATTTAAAATTCCTTAGAGCATTATTAAAAGGGCTATAGAATTACAAAACACTATTATTACTTCTCGCTTGGGGGGAGCCCTCGTTCATTAAGCTTCAAAGATGTCTTAGGTTTTGATAATTCTATCAGCTTCCTCCTCTCATTATAGTGACAAACTCCAGCTATTTTGTTGCCAATCTCCTTCCAACTGTCACACCGTTTGAAAGATCACAGAAACCTTCAAACGCACTTGTGATACGTCTTCAAATTCACCAGACGTCGCCCAATTCCCCCATTGCATTTGTGGCATTAACTTGAGGAAGAAATGTCTCACATTTCCTAACTGGTTGCTACGTCTGACATCAGTGTATGAGATTCTAGCGCAGCGGTATTGTCCAGGGGAGGGAACCCTCACTCTAACCGTCAGCACATCTCCAAGTGGGACAGAGATGATTAAAACACACCATGGCTGTGACTGACAGACTCCCCACCGCTTCTGGAAGATGACATGTCTCCAAGTCACACGGAAAAGCAACTCCTCTAATTTTAACTCCGAGTACAACACCGACCCCCTCTGTCAACACCCCCCACTCCCACCAGCTCTGCTGCTGTCGCCGCCAAAAAGAAAAAAAAAAAAACAAAAAACAAAAAAAAAAAAAACCCAACCATGCTGAGTTCTTAACTACAATAAAAAGTGATAACAACTAAACAGAGAAATAAGTTTAAAACAACAACAGGGAGGGTGGAGACAAAAGGGGTGAGAAGGCACTATTTCCCTCAGGTGCACACAAACAGTTGGAACCTGTGAGCTTGTGACAACACCTTCAAACATTTCTGTTACTTTCACAGAGGTATCTGATGCTGGTGCTCCAATGTGATGCTTCCACAGCAGTCTTGTCCCAGCACACATTGGTTGCCAAAAAGAAAGACGGAAAAAAAAAAAACAAAAAAAACGACACTCCTAACGGACTGTGTTTGACATTTGTCATGACAGGAATATAGTGAGAGGAGGAAAGAAAAGAGGAGTCAGGGGTGGGAGGGGTGGGAGAAAATGGAGGAGTGCTGATCGATGTGTGAAATAATATGTGTGAAAAAAAAAATCAGCAGTCTCTTGTTTTGTTGCAAAGTGGAGTTTTATTTTTCATGATAAGAAGGCCGGGGGTGAGGTAGGGGAGGTTTTTCTCCCATTGTCACGTTGCGGAGAGCTCAGGGTTGCGTACTAAATGATTCACAGAAAGCGGAATCTTTTACATTGGCGTCAGCAATTCAGCCAGGCGCCCTTGTGGGGGAATTCTTTTTGTGTGTTTTTATTGAAGTCTGCGCTGTGTGCGCCCAAAAGCTCTGACAGGGGGCCCCCGAGGGCGCTTGTCTTCACCTCCAAATCATAAGATGGAGAGACGAGGCTCCCTCTGTGCTCTCAATTATACCCCTCAACACCCCCTCTCACACACATACTCACTCACAACTTTGCCCTCCCCACCCCAAAAACTAAAACGGAGGCAGAGAAGAAAAGCCTTCAGTAATACAGTCCCAGTGGAGGGCTCCGCAATCGCTCTGCACTGTTGGAACAGCTGACAGGCTCAATACGGCGGGTCCATTCCCTGTGGTCTGTCAGAGTTGGTGCTACAGTATGACGGTTAGTACTTCTCTGAGAATGTGTCCCCCTTAGCTCCCATGCACCCCTTACATCAAGCCCCCTCCTATGACCCATGGAAGCACTGTGGCTTTGGGACAATTACTGCAGTTGGTAGGAGAAACTCTGGGTTAGGTGCCCCCTCGTGTCTCTTTACCTTTCCCAATCCCCCCGGTGATTTCAAGACCCATCCCGGAACCAGAAGATAGGGGTTGTGTGTGAGTGTTAGTTGGAATGTCGGCACGGGTGTCATGAAAAATCCGTCAGTAATCTGATCAGAGGGCACAGCTGCACAAACAGGGTCAATGAGGAATTTTTGCCTGCTTAATGGGACCGACTTTGCATGAATGGCCCCTCTTTTCCTGTTGAAATTGGCAGTTTCTCATGTCTCAATGAGCATGACAATCTCCGCAGCAATACAAGCACAACACTGCAAGTGCAGCAGCAGCCAGGGGTAGCTTGAGCCTTTTCCCAGCCTATGAAGTTCTCCCTCTCTGGCTGTCTTGGCTAAAGACCTCATCCAAGTCCTGCTGCCTGACCAGTCAAAAACAGCCCTTTCCTCTGCAAAAAAAAAAAAAAAAAAAAAAAAAAAAAAAAAGCCCAAACAAAATAAACCAACAACCACTGGCAGGGTCAGAGGGCAGCTGCTCGTTGTGCCTGGACCCTTGCCGGCCTTCGGATTGGTGTAAAGGGCAGCAAGTGAAGGGGAATCTTTTCAAAGTGAAATCTCCAACTGATGGCTTAGAGATCCGCACCCCACAGATTGTTTCACTTGCTGCTGTCAGGAGTTTTGCCCAAGCCATTTGGAAGGATTAGAAAAAGTGGGGGAAGAAAAACAACTGGGCAGGTCGTGTCCACTGTAAGCTCTGAGTGATGGCTTCAGGACCCCTCGGAGGGTGATAAACCTTTGACCTTGACAGCCCCCTGTGGTGACCCCTGACCTCTGGCTTCGCGCCACAGATTCAGAGAGGCAGGTGCGGGCTGGAATGACCATACCCCCACTGTACCAGCGAAATCTCACTCATCTGACCGGCCCAGATTGTTGATGCGAGGCAAAATTAGCCCACTAACCACAGGTAGAATGGCTGATTGTACAGGCAGGGATATTATTACCAACACTGAATATTAAATCTCTTATACCATCACTTAATCCAGATTTACATTTGGACTGTAAATACAAGGGAGTTTTGAAACTTCTTTTAAACATTGTCGTCATGTTCTTACTCCCGAATTGTTAATTAAAGATGCTCGATTGAGCGCCGCCTCAGTATCTGACACGATAGTTACCTCTCCAGAGGGCTCTTCAATAAATACAAATGCCATTTTGGCACATCAATAATGGATGTACACATATGCTGGGTGATGCAGTCAGAGTTAGAGCATCACAAATTCATCATCAGTTATCGAAAAGCTGTTAATTAAAATCACAGGCCATGTTACAGGCCCTGTACTATTGCAGTGAAAGTCAGACCATATCAAATCTGTGCTAATGTGGAGAAGCTACTGTTGCATAGTTCATTATCAATGCACATCAATTCAGTAAATGTTAAAAACCTTTCGCAGCCTAGCATATAGTGAAAATGCTTGTATTACAGTCGTACCTGAACCTCGGTCATATATATTGTATCAGGACTAAAAATATCGACTCACGCCTCCCTATTTTTTATGACTGAGAAGAATTCAGAATAGTCATACTTACTAACAGTGCTGCAGAAGTGATATCTATATTTATGGTCTTGAATGAAAAAAACATGAATAGAACTGCTAAGAGTAAAATGCTGGAGGCAGAGATAAAGTTAGATGCTCCAAACAGGGAAGCTGTGAAGCAGTTGAGCTACATTCAGCTTGCAAATGGATCGAGTTCCATTTTTAAAGGCACCCCACCCCATGAAACATAACGTTACATAAGAAATAAGTGCAGATATTGGAGGTAGGCCGTGACACCTCGCACCCCATCGCTCGTTCCAAGGTTGCACCAGTCCGTGCCAGTCTTTCTGCAGATACAGTTCCTCTCCCCAGGCACTTCCCTCATGTTGTTGGCCCAGTGATTCAGTGCCTTGCATTAAGAGCAATTCACCTGCCTCCAGCATCCCAGAGGCACAGGTCCCCTGGGGAAACCAGGTGGAGCATAAAAAAGTTCCACATATGGTAAAGTCAAGCTGCTCAGAGGCTGCCGCGTGTCTGCTGTGGGGATAGAGACTCCTAAAAGGCCCAGCTGGTACTTGGAAAAAGCCTTCTGCATTACTACACCTCAGTGTCTGCTCGGGCTCCCCTTTGGAAAGTGTTGGCCGGCGCACATGACCAGCCATTTTAGATTTTTCCCTCTACCCTGCCTCGCTCCCTCCTGCCTTCCAACTGGTTCTGTATCCAATTGAACATTTGGTCTTCCACTGCTGGTTAATCAAATTCCTCCATCTGGCCACCCTATCCCCATGGAACACAAAAGGTGGAGCCTGAGCACAGGTCCAAGTGCATTTTGGAAAAGAGGAGGGGGAAATGGAGACTGGGACTGCCTATCTAACTTACACAGCCTAGTCAACTAGATCAGGTAGCACAAGAGGCCAGGCTTGATCGTTTTGGGCAAACTAGAACAGCTTGGGGCTAAGTATCAGAGCCCTGCTGTTCATATAGAGCTCAGGGACAGCAGTGAGTTCATGTGACAGTAGGAGGTTTTTATGAGCTAATACCTCCACATACACCATAGAATTCAGAATTAAGTGGAGCCTAAGTACTATTGGCTCGAGCAGAAGGGAAGTGCCGCCCCAAGACACTGATGTTATTCATTTTCTCTGACAGTAGAGGGCACTGCTCTCAGAAAAACAGGAGACAAGTGATTTGTCCTCTTACCACTAACTTAGTTCAAAGTAACACTGCGTCAGTAACTAAGCTGCCTCTAAGCCTGCACTCAGATCAGAAAAGAGCTATCTTAAGATCTCACACAACGCCAGCGTGATCTTTTAATCCCCTAGAGAGCCTTAGCCTTCACTAAATATCTCCTCAAACATATTTATTCAAAAAAGACCTTTCAAAAAGCAGCCCTATCTCCTGAAGTTAAGAAGGATTCAAAGCGCGGTCACGGTTTCCGTTACACTGATTCAGCGGGAGAATCTGAGATGAGATGAAGACGCCGACAAGACTTGGATGATGTGTGAGCACACACACGGCACTTCAGGTGCTACATCCACCCCTCCATAATATCTATTATATGATTTCTATTCATGTCCAGTCATCCTTCCCTCTGCCAGGTGGCAAAACATGTGTCAATAATTAAACTGCTTTTACATAACAGGATACGGGAACACCATGCAGTTTGCTCCCAATATTTCATTGGGCCTTTATGAAAGCACACGAGAGAGTGCAATTAATCAAACCAGTGAAATATGTGAACGGCAATTTTCGCTTAATGGCACTTACAGGGATTGGGTCCCTTAAGCACCGCGTTCTGTCTACCAAACGAGCGGATTCATTTTCATCTTCAAAGTTCAGACAATAAAACCTGACACGGATGTTAAGCAGCACCCATTCGACATTAGGAAATGTCAAAAACAACATCAGACTGGATCCAAGTGGTCTGCGCTACAACAACAGGGACATGCGTTTGATGATACACCAGGATTTTATGTGGTTATTGTTATAGTGATCTGACTTCCGAAATTAATATTCTTGACAATCTCACTTTGACCTTAAACCTGAGTGCATGTTATCTATTCACCTAACCACAGAAGGCTAACCACCACCCAGACAGCGACAGGAAGAGACTCATTCCTTGCTTTTAGTGGCTTTCTGGGAGAAGATGGTTCTAGTCTAAATGGCACCCATGTCCCTAAAAGTGTTTCTCTCTCACCCACCTCTTTTTCTCTCTCTCCCCCTCTCCAAAGACTTCTCTAAGTGCAGCATCTTGTTTCAGTAATTCAGCCAGGGCAGAGACAGTGGAGAGAAGGAAGTAATCGATTTCTCTCTCATTTGGTTCCTCCTAGACTTGCTGCAAAGCCTCTTGGGGAGTTCTGGACTATTGGACAGGACACTGTTATGGGAAAGAGTGTCATTGCCTTTAAGGTCATCTTTATACCCAGGTTCTTATTTTGAGTGCATCTTTATTGATGTAGCAAAAGAAAGTGGACAAACAAACAACGTCGTTTCCAGGACAGCAGACGTCAAGATGTGCTTTCACGTTTTATAACGGCATGAATGAAAGGCAGAAAGACGCATCAGGAGCTACGGCAACATCACCCACAGTAAAAAGACACTCAGCACAAAGCTTTTAAAGGTATGCCAAGTCTCTATAAAAAGACCCCATAACTAAATAATTTAAGGGAAATGCCTTTACTGTATTACTATTTCTGCTTCATGCTTCATTTCATCTTTCAAACAGAAGCAATCGACAAAGAATCGAAAGCAGAAGCAACCAAAGAAGGTGCTGTAAAAGTGACAGATGTGATATGGATTTGACTTTATTTTATAGTCTTTTCGCTGAAATACGTAGGCAGGAAAATTAAAAAATGTGGATTGTAACTTTGGCGTTATTAGGCAATGGCTACCAAGGCTGTGCAGTCGCCCAAGCAGACCCCACTGACAGGTTCACGGTCGGTTCAGCTGCCGTCTCAAGTCTATATCCTCTGCATTTGGTTTCTAATCATGTATTCTGTGTTTCGACTCCACGCCAGCCTGCTAAATTCTTAATCACACTTGCTAACTCTGAGGTTGAGCTCGCGTTCATTTACATCTGATTGAGATACTCTTTTACAAAACAATTAAAAATGCAGCACATCTACCTGCAAATCACGACATGTATTATTTTGAAAACAGAGGCCAATCTCCCGTGTTATTAAAAGTGCGGCAGCTGTGATACAAACAAGACAAATCTATCTATTGTTTATTACCTCCTCAGGCTTTTTACCCAGAGGGCAGAATGAGAGAGGGAGGGGCAGAGGTCAGCGTAATTACCATTCCCTCCTTCCTTGGAGTCAGACAGTGCTAAGACATGCATTGGCAAATACCATGGCAGCATCGTATATCACATTAGCATAAAACCCTGTAGAGCTAACCTTTGTTCAATTTCATTTGATTCCAAGAGAGGAAGAAATGGGCTCACTGAGCCTCACGCATGCAGCCTCATCCACCCTCAGCGTTTCATGAGTTCACTTGTTTGTCTTTCAGTCTTGTGACTGCACTTGCTAAAGATGCGCTATTCCAAAAATAAAGCGTCAGGGGACGCGGGGGATCATTGAATCATCCTGGGTAGAATATCACATCATCTCGAGAGCTTCAAGGTTCAACCTCAAACTATGCCTGAGAAAAAGAGAGTTTATCTTAGAAATGAAAGCATTCCACTCCAAACCAGTATGTTTGCTCACCATTTTGAAAAGTTTAGAGTCCACCAGTTTCGCGGATTCTGATGTTTTTCAGAATCCTAACAATTATACTTGTCTTCACACTTAAAAGACAGTTAACATTTGCAGGATCAGAATACTCGAAGGCAGGCCTGTTGAATGAAAATGAAAGAACCACTTCTGACAGAATGAGAAAATACTGTTATCGAGTAGAGGCGGCTGAGTGGTGATGAAAACCTATAGCTTTGGCTCCACATGGAGGCAGTAAGGAGAGAGAAATCTAGAAAGAGAAGAAGAAATGTAAAGAGTAAGAAGGGGGACTGTGAGTGAGAAGAGCAAGGTAAAGACAAATGTAGACAGCACAAACCAAAGAACGGAAGAACGAAAGAGAAAGAAAGAGAGATCTGTGAATTTCCCCTTCCTCCCAGGAGACCTCCCTTGATGCCAAGCATTCATCATCCAGCCTCTAATATCAGTTATTCTGTGGCTCCTCTGCTTACAGCAGAATTAATTTCTGCTTTAATTACTCTCATCGGCGGAATGCTGATGAAGGAGAGGGACGAGGCATTCTGGGACTCGGGCCTCATTCCACTGCTTTAATTTGAATGAATTCCACCCGGAGACGCTGGCAAACAACTGGCAGCCGAGCCCCGGGAGCCGCTCTGGGACTGCGCAGAAGAGCTGCAGCCGCGGCCCCCACCAACCTAGCTACCTTGCACGCTCGTGCCCGCGCACCTCGCCATCCTTGTGTGCTGTGCGGTGAAAAATGTGGAAAACACACGACATGGAACAGAAGAAAAAACAAACGGACTGGAGAATGTATACATCATGCATACGGTGGTTGTCTGCGAGTGAGTGTGCGTTTATTGTGCCCTGTTCCTGTTCACATTCTTGTTAAATTTATTCTGTGAGAATGTAGAACGTGTGTATAATGAAACTGAAATGATTTCATATAGCGAGAGCTGGATGAAGCAGATCCATATAGAGATGAAACATTAAATAAGAACATCAGTGGGTGCAAGCCCACAGTGTAAGTTTGATAGCAAACAGCCCATGTTTCATACAAGACCAGGCACTAAGAAAAAAGAAATAATAATTAATGATAGGTACCTCTGTTTGCATGGCAACAAACTCAGAACTGCATAAAATCACAGCAAACAGAGAGAGAGAGAGAGAGACAGAGAGAGAGAGAGAGAGAGAGAGAGAGAGAGAGAGAGAGCACAAGCATCTAATTTAATTGACTTTTCTCCCAACCAGCTTGCTGGTTACAGAATGTAGCATATTGGATAAAGATTGTGATTGATTATGTGGGTCTGCCGTACAGATTTGTTTGATCAGATGTAACCGTTATTTCCTTTTCCAAGCCCTAATGAAGCAGCAATTTGATACCGAATACAAAATCTGCTGCACCGTCACCCAAACTGTCATATACAAAAAGTCTACTACTGAAGTGTCTGTCATACAGTTCAATCCTTTCTCGCTGTCTTTCTCTCCCTCTAATGCAAACCTTCTAAAGTTTGAATACATTTCACAACCCAGTGAATAATTAAAAGGCCTATGTTTCAGCAGGGAAAACATACATTTCCCTTCACAGCAAATTCGCATAACTACAGTATAATTAATCAATGTATGTCAATATTGTATACACGTATACACGGAATGTGTTTGGAAATGTTTTGAACTTCACTCTGCTCAACATAATTACTCTCCTCCAGGTTTATGGCCCAAGCCATCTTTCCTCTAGTTCAGCAGAGGGCAGGGAGGTAGGTGGATGTGACCCTCTCTGACCCTGAAACCTCTGGACAGGTGGGCGGTGGTCTGTGCACGCTGTCCGTTTTTTGGCAGCGGCTCACTTCCCCTCCCCAGCAGGCAGCTCAGGCCATGATGAGCAGCTGGGTCGCAAACACTAAGCACATTAATATCATCTTAATGATAATAATCATTATGGCATAAGCACCTTTCCCAAAGTGGGAACATGCCAGAGTGGTATCATCATTAATGTTAAAATAAAATGTAAAACAAACAAACAAACAAAAAAGGATCAAATTACTCTTTTAATGGGCAGCAACTTACAGCCATCAAGATAATGCAAATGTAATAATGTGATAATGGGGCACGTCAGATACATTAGGGATGCCAAAAATTCAGTGGAGGATTAAACACAACCTGCACTTGCTGCAGTTGACACAACTGCTGCTCTTGACGTAGACCACATGATGCAGATCGTGGCACTGATAAAAACTGCAATTACACACACGGAACTATAATGTAGTTTGATAATATTTCACCATCTTGTCGCCACGTGTCTGTGAATTCATGAAGTCCTCCTTGCTCACAGCATTTCCCCCATACTCGCCTCATTTAATATATTCAATCTGTCAGTATTCACCTATCACAGGCCATTATCTGCCTCATCCGCGTTCATTATTGAAGCTAATGATCTGTTGTCCTCTCCGCTCCCCATCGCAGGAGCGCTACATTAAAAGTCTCTTACTAACTTAATTAGTAATTATAAATGTTAAAGATTAATCAGAGAGTGAGTGGCTTAAGGTTTACGTCTCTGGGCGGTGGTGGGACAAATGGAGAGACAAAGAGGCAACGTCACACGTGAAGATGCCGCAAATGTGGCCGCTTTACCTTCAACGGCTGTTCTGAGGTGGCGACCGCACTTGAAACTATACCTGAACAAATGAAGCACATTGATTAAGAAAAGTCGTATAAACATGACTATATGATAGAAAGTGTCATTTTTCCTGCAGTGCTACCTGTATATAATCTAAACTACTACAGTGGATATAATTCCATAACAAGAAACAACGTTTAATATGGCAATTTGTGATGCATACCATGCTCACATTATCTCTTTCTAACAAGATAGGAATAGATCTCCTTAATTAAATCCTGGGTGTGCTCTAATTCGTGTCTAAATCTGCACCTCTCTGACAATTCCACATCAGCAGCCGCGTGCACTCCAGTAAACATAAGCACTGATATCAACATTAAACCTTAATAACTAATAAAGCTTTCATCCAGGGAGTTCCTGTGCGATTTCCATTAATGTGGGAGGGAATCGCCCAGGACCATCTCCCAGTTTTCCGGAGCACGTTGATGCTAAAGGGGGGGTGTTTTTGGCTCAGGAAGAAAACAAGAAGGAACTGAAGCTCTGCTGAGTTGCAGGATAGTGAAGATGCAAACTACGTTTAATTTTCCTGCCATGCTTCTCTCTAAATAAGTTAAAGTTCCACGGCAAACTGGCATCCATTTTGCATGTCTGCCCTCTTTCGTTTAGAGGAGAAAGGAGGGTGTTTGGACTGTTGAGTCCGATCACACAAGACACACAGGATGGGGCGTTGGTGGGGGGGCTGGCCAGTGGCCCAAAGCACCTGAAACCTATTAGAGAGCGTTGGAACATTCCACAGGGTTCTTCCACTTTGGCCAGAGGGCATCGTAAAGGTCCTCACAGAGAGGGATGATGTGCTCAGACGCCAACAAAGCGGCAAGGTGAAAACACTCAAACAAGTCTGATCTAACAGAACGTGACAGTAAACCAGACAAGATGCTATTGTGGCGTTTGCTTTTAATCATTAGGAGGAAAACATGTTGCTTCCGCCAGATCCCCTAACTTGCCCGGTGTCCCCGCTGACATCTAAAATGTGGTCCAGCAGCAATGACAACAGATTCCACACCTAGATATACAAGGATTTTGTCGCCATAAAGCGAGGCTATGATTAAAACATTTACCGTTGGCAAGCCATGCAAAACTTTTAGCAACTTTTTATCAAATGGTTTGCCATCTGGACCTAAAACAGTAGGGGCCCAACAGTGCGCTGACACTAAAAACAAGCAGGCATAAACACACAAAGCCTGCTGCCAAATTTCTTGGAGTTAGCCTTATCTTCTCCGCAACGTGTGCTGTGTATATGTGCTTTAGTGGCGCGATCTGTGCCCGTGCCTCAGTGTTATGCTCACTGGGTTTAGCTCTATGGGTGTCTGTGGCCTCTCCTCTGGCCGCCCGTGTCCATTTGCTCTGCGGGTATGGCAGGCCCGAGCTGACAGATGGCTGCCCCTCTCCATTCCGCTCCAGAGTAACACAGTAACTGGTTTTTCCTCCGCCGTTGACCTTGCCACAGTCAGCCAGCAATCCAGGCTGGCACTCGGCCTGTTGAACAGGAGGGTAATGAAGTCCAGCACTGCTCACATGATTATTAAGGCTTTGACGCTGGGGGGCCTTTCAGAAACCTATCTCCCTCCCCTTTCCTCTCATGTCTGCCATTCACACAGCCAAAGTTCCACGAGGATACTCATTCATTGCGTATTACTTTGGAAAACCACCACGCGCTCCATCAAGAGAGCTAAAACATTTCGGGGTATGCAGTTTGTAATCTTAAAACACACCTCCCTGTGCTTGTGAAAGCGCGCTTAACAACACCATTGAAACTCTCTACTGCTGTCCCAGCATGCACGTCATTCCAAAAACACACCAACTAAGAACCACTACACAAAGTTAGATCAGATCCTTCACACCATGATTGGTGGTGACAACTACTAAAAGCACCGCAGTTTGCCAGTAGTGCTCCAATTCGCTCTCCCTGACTGCAAGTATCTCTAGGCATGCTTGGAACCCAGGTCCCATCAGGCCCCGAGTGGGATTTGAGGAGTGTAGGTTGCAGCTCTGACCTTTACTAAAGCAGGACTGTCTGTTTGCACTTCTCCCAGAAGCCCCCCTCCAGCTAGAGTGCTAAGCAACCCCATCAGACCAGGGCTGCGCGTGCACCTACGGCCTTGGTGACATCTCAGACATCATGGGGAGGTGGAGCAACGCGGAGGTTAATTCTGATCATCCAGTATTTATGGGCTTCACTTCAGAACAGGGGTTGGTATTAACACTCTAAAGGAGACATCCCAGCTGTATATCAATAAAACATAGCCAGAAGCACTGGAAGATCCTACCTTTACTCGGGTTAGCCAAGTAATCAAGGGAGACCTTTAAAAATATAATAATTTTGATGAAAAAGTAGGCTCTCTTTCAAAATAAGAACACCAGTTACTGAAAGGAATTTACCCTAACTCACCACACCCACATCAAACCACCGATGATTGCGATGCAGCGAGAGGGAGCGACCGCTCGCCAAGAGTTTGTACAAGCGGTCTGTATGAACTGCAAGCATCAGATATTTTCTCACATGTTGGCCTAGTCTGTGAAGTGCGGGGAAATGTCAGGAAAATCGATAGATAAGGACCACATCAGACTGAGCTTGTCTGGCCCGGCATCAGAGCATCCCCATGGTGATGTCAATTACCTTTGCTTTACAACAAAAACACCAGGATGAGCAAAATAGTCTCTGCAATGCTGTAAAACTTTTAATGCAGTCTCCTGGTTACATTCAGGTGTTTGTAAAAACAAAAACAAGAAACAAAAAAAAAACAGAAAAACAAAAACAAAAACCACAGGAACCTTGTTTTTTAAATCCTCACTGGTTGGTCATAGCAATAGGTTTCTTTGCCGGTTAGTCTGTTTCCTATTCTCATCATGGACAGCACATTAGTCAGGAGGAGGTATAATGTAACGAGCAGTAAGGTGTGCATAATTGCATATTAGCGGCAACACACATGGCTGCACGGGGGTGACTGCACTAATGAACAGAGGGGTGTTATTAATCACCAATTAATAAAAGCAGGCAGATATCAAACTCAGTATAGAACACATGTGATTTCCTTTGTTTCCATTGTCTGAGCTCGCTCCGTCCTCTTATTTATCTCACAAGGCTGATTCTATTCACGCCCCCTAGGAGTCAAATAAGGAGTGTGTGGCTGTGTTTGAGTGCAGGTGACATGTTTGTGTGCTCTACAAAGGAGAGCCCACAAGCTCAGGGAGCATTATCAGTCAGTCGGAGATGATGAAAATGAGTTAGGAATGTTAATTGTGGAATGTGTGGCCTTTCTGTTCCAGAACAAACAGCAAAAGGAGGGAAGAGAGCTGTTAATATGAAAGAGTGACAGAAATAGTGAGGGAACTCGGTGGACAGAATGAGGGGGAAAGGAAACAAGAGGAGGAGGAGGAGGAACTAGGGAGCTAAAGGCCTCGTTCTTGCTCTCCTCTCTGTAAGGGCCCACAGTGCCTGCTTCACACAGAGCGGCCAGCTGTACAGCAAATGTGCCTTTCCCTCTCCGCCCCCGAACCCTTCCACCCCTCCAGTGCCCTCCTCCCTCCGCCCGGGCCGACCAGGCCACTGGCTCCTGTCTGTGACAGAGGGCTCCTCCCTGACTTGGCTTTGAGCTCCGTGCTGTCACCAGCCCAAAAAAATTCTGTGGAGGTGACCCCCCCCCTCTGCCGAGATGTGGTTTTGGTTTTGTTTGTTTACAACTGTCCTTCCAAGCGCCGCCACCTTGGCAGTCAGTGGCTGTTTGGAACGGACGGGGGTAAATGAGGAGTGGACTGAATGCAGATATAACAAAAAAAAAAAAAAAAAAAAAAAAAAAAAAATCACCTTTCAAAATACTATAAGGCAGAGCTTTTGCTTCAAAACATGTTAGTATTCTAGAAATCCACACAGGGACATTTGAAACAGTGCGATAAATGGGCCAAATACGCCCCCCGCGAGGCTCCAAATGTCATAGTTTACAGTGGGGTCAAAGTGAAGCAATGGGGTGGCATGATGGCATGCTGATAAAACCAAACAGTCTTTTGTGTCAATGAAAGACCTTCAAAAGCCCTCTTATAAAAATGACAACTTTGTGAAAGCACTGTGATTTAAAAACACTGAAAAGTATGCCAGGTTTGTCTGACGCTCACATTTGTTTTCCAATCTAAACACAAATAGAAGGAAAAGGTTCGGTAGTGACTGCAGCAGCTGAAAGCTGTATAAATCTGTGCGTCTCTGGAGAAAAATCGGACACCCTCAATTCTGTAAGTGAGCCATGCCAAAAAAACTCTAAACTAAAGAGTGGCCAGCTGTCTTCTGGCCTGCTATTAAATTGCTCCTTGGATGGTGGCGATATCATTTTTTTTCTCCATAGGAGTATCACACCAGGTCCCCAAACAGAGCGACCAGCTGTACAGCAAATGTGTACTGATCCATCTGGGCCCTAGCAGGCTACGGCCTCCATCTTAAAACACGTAGGGCCGTTCACCGGCTCTGCTGTGGTGTGCCTGTGACACGCCGGTCCCGTGCTCTTAGTCCGAGCTAGAACATCTTCATTTGCAAACCTAAAGCGCATCCAAACGCGCTGGCGGATGCACAGAAGAAGATCGCCAAGGGCGGCGGCCGAGCGCGTTCGGTTTACAGCAACTATTGTGTTCCAAAGGCATCTAAGGCAGACTTGTATGCAAAGCTCGAGTTTTGTCGTTCGATACGCTTGGCACTATGATTATGTCATGGCGCATCACTATATATAGAGTTATCAGTGTGAACTGACACCATGGAGCAGGGCATGAATGAAAACAACACCCCTATGAATCCAGCGTCTGCTCCATTACCTACGCTAATAACGCTGACAGCTGAGCGGAGATGACCCCGGCCCCCTGTTTCTCCTCTCCTGTGCAGATGGCCATTAAAAGGAGAAACTGCCCCTTTCTCAATATAGAAGATATTTAGAGCTTTTCCAAATTAGTATCTTCTTTTTTTTAAACCAGTAAAGGACAGCTTTACCTACTCTCTGTTATAATGGACTCTAAATATACATGCAGCTACAGTGTAACTGAATAAAACCTGCCATATATCACAATAAAAATTACAACAACCTGGTCCTGTTGTGCGTGTTTTTCCTTGCACCTCCCTGGTGTTGTGTTTTCATATTCCCCCCTCTCATTGTGCAGTGGTTCCAAGATAACTTTCTAACAATTTTTCACACAAGTTTTGTTTTCCTCCACTTTTTGGAAATCACAAAACAGATATGCCTGACAGAACCCCCTTTTGAGGAGCCTGATGAAGCCACTGATCATTCGAAATACAAAGCGATGGCAAATCAGAGAAAAAAGATATCAGACAATAACCCAATCACCTATCCTCCTGTTATCTTAAGCTGTCTGAATTCCACTATTATGGGGGAGCTGTGCGCTTGTGAGGCTGACAGACATAAAATAACTGGTAGGGGGGTTTGTTTTCTACCCTCCCAGTGTGCTCCGTGCCTGCCTTTGCGAGAGAAAGGACTAAGGCTGGCATGGTACTGTATTAGGCACCCCCAGTAGAATAGTGGGTGAGCAGATCGCAGAGATGAATACAAAACACACACCTACACACTTGCAGTATTCTCTTGCTCTCTCCTTTGCAAATACACCAAAGCATCAAAATCACAAATCACATGCTTCTGATTGTTTATGCACAAACAGTGGGTCCCTGATAGAATTGCCTACCAGTCCTGATAGAATTGCCCACTGTGTTTAAATTCACCTGCGCCTAGAAGCGTGTCCCAAACAGAGAGGTGGTCTGGTTCCAGATCAATGATTTTCTCTCCCACTGAAGACAACAGATAATGCAGTGTAATGAAAGAGGCGCCAAACAAGCTGAATAAATGAATGAATAAAGGAACGTGAGACCGGAATTCAGACATCTTACTGCAGGCAAGAAAACCTGGTTTCCAATTGTCTGGTTGTCTACAAATTATTCTGCTGGAATACTAATGAAAAGACAAAAGTGTGGCGTTTACTTTTGCACCGACACTTTTCTTTAGGAATCGTTTCAAAGAAAATGTTTTCCCATTTCATAATACACATCTGAATTTATATCATCTATGATTTAACATTCTTTTTTTTCATTTAATGCAAGGGGTTAAATACAGATAAATAATGTGCTTTAATAAATATTGTATTCGGATCTCAGTGACTGAACCAAAGTACTGAACTGAAGCACAAACAAGTAAATGAAATAATGTACAGTAGCAACGCGGGGGTGTTTCAAAAACGTCAAATCGCCTTCAGATTAATTTAGGTTCCTCAGATAATTCAAGGGAATGTGGATATTTCAACCACCTCAAACTACTTTCACACACAGTAATTTCAAGTGGAGAAAGTCTGTTCCACAGGCATGCAGCTCTAACATATAAGAATATATACAATTCGCATGCATGGGGAATGAACGTGATAGGTCTATAAATACACACAAACTGGGGAGGGGGATGCAGCTGATGGTCAAAATATTAAAATAATTTAACCTATTTGGTGATGTGATCCAGATACTTGTGAGCCTGAATGAGACAGGGTCAAATATTTAATTACATATACCACATTGAAACAGAGGGAGTGACTCATTTTTTTCAAGACTGGAGAGCATATGTGTGTATTGAGAATATGGAGTAAAATTATTGCTTAAGTATATATTTTTTTTAAAAAGTTATCACACACCTTAAAGCAACAGTGATTAACCTCACTGCATGCTCTGTTTTAAAGCATACTGTATCTTGGATGTATCAGAAAAAAAAAGAAAAAAGAAAAAAGAATACTCCAGAAATACATAACAACAGAGTTTGCTATGGTCATGCAAGATAGATCTCGATGAATTACAACAAAAGAATTATTTCCTACCCAGCATGTGGTTGGCCACATGAACCTGGATGTCCCATTCACTGTAGAACACCATCTGACATTTGATACACTGGTATGTCTTCTTCTGTAAAAGGAAATCGATTAATGCAGTCAAATATTACTCATATTGCGTATTTTCTTCGAATTTTTCGTTCCTACCGGGTTTTTAATACAAAATAAATATCACTACCTCTTCAGTCTGAGAGGGGCTGGCTCTGGGCATGGGGGAAACCTGGGGGGTCTTGAGCTGCCCGCTGTTGCTGTCAACAGCTTGCTCCCGGTGCACTGTTTGAACATGGCTGTGCAGCTCTGCTTCGGTCTCAAACTTGACATTACAACTCGAGCAGCGGGTCTTGGCGGCGGATGTCGAGGACGTGGACGAGGAGGAGGAGGATGAAGAAACGGCTTTGCCTTTTCCTTCTCCGGGGCTGAGACTCTCCCCCTGGACCCATGCACCTGTGGGGGCTGCTGGGGTGGTGGTTCCGCCCTGCTGTTGCTGCTTGCCTCCATTGATCGTCGGGCTGGAGCTCTTGGAGCCAGCTGTTGCCACGCAGGACGCACAAAGTCCGTAAGGCAGACCGTTGATATCCAGCTTCACCAGGTCTTGTTTTGACCGGAAGTCTTTGAGACAGGAGGCGCATTTAAACGGTTTTTGGACATGGTGTTGCTGCTGGTTCTGGCAATTCATGCCTCCACGGCCCATGGGCTGGTTGGCTGACATTCCTGTCTTTTGCATGTGGAAGGTACCGTGGATCTTGAGTTCTAATGTGGAGGTGACCGTCTGCATGCATACCACACAGCGGAAACCAGTCAGGGAGTTTCTCAGATCAGGGTGCATTTGGCAGTGCTCCAGAAAGTCCTCTTCACTCTGCAGCGGCATCTTGCAAATGCGGCAGCTGCCTGTGTCCAGACTCTTGCTATGGGTGACCTTGTGCTCAGTGAGAGTTAACAATGAAGGGAACCGCTCTCCACAGATGGGACACATATAGTGTTTGACAGGCCCGAGGTGGGTTTGCATATGTTCTCTCAGCCCAGCCTCAGAGAAAAAGGTGCGGGAGCAAACATTGCACTTGTGATTGCCCTTGATCATTTCAGCTTTCCTTTTAACCATGGCACTCTCACCGGGGCGTATATTATGGTCCCTCAGCTGGTGATTGGTAAGGAGTGACTCCATGGTGTAAGATGCCCCACAGATGTCACACCCAAACATGGGCTCTGCAGTGTCCACTTCTTCTTCACTGCCATCATGGCTGTTCTGGGACTCCAACACAGATCCTCCAGCTGCCCCTGGACCGTGGCTATTGGACATCAGACCTTGTAGCTCAGCGTCTTCCTTGGGCTGGCCATCCCCGACACTCAGGGTGGAGCCGTTAGCGCCACAGTTTGGTGCCTTCCCATCAAACACACAGTGTTTCTCCCTCAAGTGCTTCTCCAAAAGCACAATAGCGTGGAAAGCCTTACTACAGAAGCGGCAGTTATATTTCTTACTATGAGTCGTGATGTGGCATTGCAGCTCCACCTCTGTGCCGAAGGACTCCCCGCAAAAAATGCAACGATGAGCACGGCCTTGGTTTTCCAGATGGCTGTGTTTGACGTGCAGCTGTAGGTCAGTCTCGTGTCTAAAGTCCCAGTTGCAGGACGTGCAGCGGTACACCTTTTTCTCGTTGCTGTGCTTAACAGCCAGGTGAAGCTGGGTGGAAACTTTCGAGTCAAAAACCTCCTGACACAGGGTGCAGCGAAAGAACACAAAGGTGTGCATGTCGAGCAGATGCTTCTGGAGGTCATCCACTGAAGTAAACTGTTTGTCACAGCTCTCACATATGTAATACGTGGAGGTAATAGTGAAATGAATTGTCACATGCTTCAGCAGGGACTCTTGGTTCGGAAACTCTTTGTTGCACTGTGGGCAGGTCAGCTGCGGCTGTAGACTATCCAGATGAGTTTTAAGGTGGGTCTGGAAAAGATCCAAGTTGGTATATTTTGCTCCACACTGGTTACATATGAACTCGCTGATGTTGCGTGAGCTGCTTTGTTTCAGCATAGCGGTTTGATCCACAGATATGGGAGAAGAGGGGCTGAGAGTGCGCAGGGACTTCTTCCCATTGTTGATGTAGTTGAGCGCCAGCGGAATGTTTTTGTGATTCTCCTTGATGTGTTTGTTTAGCTTGAGAACACTGTTGAATATGGGGGAATTGGTGCAATATGAACAGGAGTACACTTCTACTATTGACTCCTTGGGAGTTACTGCCAATGGAGAATCAAAGCGCAGGCTGCCCCCGTCACAGTGAGTCTGACGAACATGCTCTTCTAAGGTGGTCTCTGTCAGGAAACCCATGAAGCACTGGGGGCAGAAGAAGGCATTACTCTCCTTGGCCACAGGGCTGGGAAACCCGTGGGAGCAGCGGATGTGTTCCTGGAGAGCGTTGAGGTCACTCAGTACCTCAGGGCAGAAGTTACACTGAAGGAGGGCATCAGGTAAGCTGGCTAAAAGGGCTGTGTGATCTTCTGCGTTGTGCACCTGTTTAAGATGTTCATTCAGATTCAGCAAAGAAGGCAGAACCTCCAAACAATACTGGCAAGTATGAGCCTGCTCCGGCTTGTCCAGGTGCATGGTCCGCAGGTGAATTTGAAGAACAGCCAAACTGGAGAATACTTGCTTGTTGCAGTAGATGCAACTGTATGAGACTTTCGGCTGCTTAGAGGACCGTCCCCCGACTTCTGAGGCATTCTGAGCTGCTCTCTTTCTCCTCCCCCTCGTCTTTGGCACGGGCGGTGCTGTCTCCACCATTGTGGAGCTATCAACAGAGAGATTGGAGTCAGGAGTGGTGCTAGAGACAGAGGTGTAGCCCACAGTTAACAAAGAAGGGCTGTTGCTGTGGTTACTAGATTCAGGGAGCTGGTGAATGTCCATATGAGCATACAGGTCCTCAACAGACAGAAAGTGCTCAGAGCAGATAGCACAGGTGTGGCCCTTCTTGTCTCGGCTGTGGGCCTGGTCGATGTGAGTCAGCAGGGTGCCCTCGTCGCTGAAGGGCTCATGACAGTAGATACACTGGAGGGTGGCACCCAAACCTCCATCCTCAGAAGGAGAGCATTCCGGGTGGCACTCTGCAATATGTCTCTGGAGGTCTTCTGGGACATCAAAACCCTCCTCACAACGGCTGCATTTGCGTGTTTCTTTCAGTTTCCATTCATCGGCTCGAGAAAGGCTTGAAGCGCTACCGTCTTTGCCCCTTTCATGTACTTGCATGTGGCCATGGAGAGAACTGGAGGAAAGGAAGCCTCGCCGGCACACAGGGCACTTGTGGGGTTTGTTAGAGGCGTGCGTTTTCATGTGGATTTTGAGGTGATCACTGCGGGAGAAGGCAGAGTCACACTCTCCACAGTGGTACTTCTTATCGCCGGTGTGTAGCTTCACGTGTCGATCTCGGCTGCGCTTGTGCTTAAACAGGCGGCTGCAGAAGGTGCAGCTGAAAGGGAGTTTATCTCCGTGGCTCTGCTCGTGACGCTTGAGGAAGCTCAAGCGGCTGAAGGACTTGTCACAAAACTGACACGGGTACGGCAAGCCAGGGCCCCCTTCCTCTTCCCCAAAATCATAATCCTCGCAGTGTCCTGGAGAAGTCTGATCCTTACTGGAGGGAGAAGAAGCTGGCCAGGAACATGATGGGTCATCCTCAAGATCAGCACCATCTGGTGAGGAAGACAAGAAAAGAAACAGAGAGGCGTCAAGGGCAAGTCAAAGCTGGAAAGATGGAAGTTTAGCAACTCAGAAAACTATCGTATGAACATCTGTATTTTTATTCTCTCGCGCTTGAATAAAAAAGACCAATTATGGTGGAGCTGGTGGCATTTGTCAAAGTAATTCTTGAAATTATAACACTTTGCAATTTGAAACATCTTAAAGTGAAAAATCTCCTTAGGTGTTATCTGAAAAGTTACATTTAAATATGCAAACTTAAGTGTAATTAGGGAAGAAAATAAATGGAAATACTTTTGCTACAATTAACCTTGTATGGGGCCATGTAATGGCTTAGCCCACTGTGACTCAAAGCACAATCTCTCTGACATTTAAAGCCAACACCAGACAATTTGTGTATTTTAAGATGTAAGCTCAGCATGAGGTAAATTAGAACGCTTCTATTATTCCTGAACAATTACAAGAATATTTTTTTGAAAAACAAGGGCCCTTCAAGTGACCTTAAAACAAGAGAGGTGGAAAAAAGGGAAAAGCTGTCTTCGGTAGTGAAAGAGAAGATTAAATGTGCAATTTACACCACAGCTATGCATAGCCTTTAGGAACTGTAGACTGTCAAATAGATGATTTTCATGAAACACGGGTGTTTAAGAACATCACTCAATGGACATCAGATTACAGAATATTCATTATTATTACAGTGTGGCTGCAATAAGCTGCAAGGCAACTGGCAGTGGAAGAATGAATGTGTGCCGAGACGGGGAAGTGGGAGAGGAAGACAACTCAACTCCTCAATGTCTCATTCAAGGACAGGCAGGTGCAGGGAATGGACAGAGAATGTCCTTTGTTCAGTAATAACATTAATGCACCCTCCTTCAAATACCATCGTGTCCGCATTCCATTGCACCAGTGCAGACCGCGGTGTTATGAATGGAAAACACACCTCTTTCCACAAGTTCATAAGGTTACAGGCCATCTCTTCCCGCCGTCGATTCCTAAGTACTGTGAACTTCCTTACCTAAATAAAAGAACGCAACCCCAACCGCCTAAGGAAAAAAAAAAAAAAGAACTGTGTCAAAGGGCCAAAGCTTGGAATGGGAAAAACAAGAGGAAACAGCAAAGATTTATGAGAGAGGTGAAGGGAAAGCACAAGTTCTTTCCAGGATCTAACCACTGTACTCCCGTCTAGCTGACAAATTTGAGCTTTTATCTCTTTCTCTCTCTCTCTCTCTCTCTCTCCCCTTTCTGTTGTTTTTGCTGGAAGATCTGCCCTTTGTCAGGATATCATGCCCTCTCTGAGCACTTACCCCCATCAGGGCCTATCTTCAGGAAACAGATGGGGTCGTAGGCCATTCCCTTGCCCCTCCAAACTGCTGAAAGCGGCACATTGAGAGCCCACCTCCACACCGTGGCCCTCCCGGAAACCTCCCACCCCTGGCAAAGCGCCCACTCGGCACACACACATCTCACTCAAGGAGCGAACCTTCCTTGATTTACTTGTTTTATTTCTCATACCAAATCTCTATATTTTCTCTGCTTTGAGGGAGGATGGGTGACTCAGTGCTATGCCCTCCTCCACCGAGGGGGTGGATGTGCCCTCTCTCAAACTGCCTCCCAGGGTACAGGAGAAGAAGACAGCACAAAAAGAATGACCCCAACCAATGCCTTACAGTCAAACAATGGCTCAGAGACAATAGCATAAAACAAATAAATGGCTTCGTCTACCAAGCTAAATTAAATTCTACTCTTTTAAATGAAGATGCCTTCGCCTTGAGCATTCGCTATCAGGAACAGCCCCACCATTTTTCCTCTTGATGTATATCATTTATCTAATGTCATTAATCCAATAGCACATATACATAAAGTCCTATCTGTGGGGGGAGACTCACGCTTACTGCTTCACATCTTTGGATGAATAAATAGCCATCTTGATATTAGCTTTCTGGAACGCTACATGTCATAAGATAGTGTTTTGATCAATACCAGGGCATTACTGCTATTATTGAAATGAATGTGACTCTCGGTTACAACACCACCTACAGTACACGGACGGCACCATCACTCTTGGTGCTGACTGTGTTTATTCTTTTGTTAAATCAATGAGTTTAGAGGGGTTTCTTTCATAGATTTGTGGTTTTATTGATGGCAATAATAATTCATGGACAAAATAAACACAAACCCTCACAGAAAATCACTTATTTAGAGGCATGTTTAAAGTTTAAAGGCACTTGTTTAAAGCATGGTTGTTACATTTTTGATATAATTACCTTAAATAATGGCAGCTAGGTTATTTTCCTACTCACTCTCTCGCTCTCTCACACACACGCACGCACACACAAACACACACACAGCAAACTCAACAACAGTAACAGCACATGTGCAGAGAAATGTGTACACACGGAATACACAGATGCAAGCCAATGGCCGAAACAAGTGTGTGAACAACTGCAGATGAAAGAGTGATATTCCTCAGGAGACCCTTGGGAGGAAAAAGAGAGAGACTTGTTTTTTTCCCTTCTTCACCCAGACAAGAAATGCCCAGGCCTCAGCAGCAGCCTGAGTAAATAAAAAAGTGGGCCTTACTTTCCCGTCTCTCGGGTCGGGGGCCTATGCACGCCAGCGCTCTCTGTGCTGCTGCCAAAGGGGATGCTGGGGCCTGAAAAACTACACCCTGCAGCTGAAGGGCTGTCTTTGTTGGTCTGCCAAGGCCTTCCTGAACATCCTCCAGCCAACAGCCTGTCATGTCCTGGGAGGAAGACCTCCATCTTAAGGCCTGTCCCTCCCTGGGAGTTCTGTCCATACCTCCTCTTTTAAATGTCTCATACAGAACAAAACAATCTCAACTAGAGTGCATCTATACTGGATGGTGTTAAATTTACAGCAGCCTTATTTATTGCAACGTTAAAAAAGTCACATTTCAAAGGAACAAAAGCTTTAAAATGAGTGCAAATTTATTTAAGAGTAATAACACTAAAGGGAGGTGAAATACGTCCAATTAGCTTTGTGTGCTCATTACTTTTATATCTTCTACATTTAAGTAACTCACTCCTTCCTTTGCAAGCCTCAGTTTCCTCTAAGTCTGTCTGAGCCGCTCTTTGTGCAAAACTTCCTCTGTGTTCACTTATAGCACCCTTTCCCAGAGCAAATATTCCTGTTCAAATAAGGTAAATTTGCCGTTTCTGTACACATTGGCACAGCTTTCAACAACCTCCAAGGAGTGTTTTGATTTATGCAATTAAAGTGTTTTAGAATTGCAAAGATATAAAGAGAGTTTTTTTCAAGAAAGCAAGTCATTAATTTCACTAATGACATTATTTCCCTTTGGACTGGTATAACACATATGGTGGCAAATGCTGCCTCCAGATTTTAAGCGCTAAATTATTAGAATACTTTGAAAAGAAATACTACAACTGAGATGTTTATTGGCAGATGGAAAAATAGAATTATTGTGTACTGTATTATGATTACAATTTGATTGTAACACACGGATCCCGTAGGAAACCATTAAAATGCTAACTTTAAATGCAAAAATAAAAATTTCAACTGGGAGAATCAGCATTGATTTTGTGTTGTGAATTTAAATACATGCATACAGCAACAAAGCACTTTTTTTTTGTCCATGAAGCGTATTTACTACTAACAGGTATTACTTTCCTGCTTTCTTCTCAGACCAAAAGTCCTTTGACACCCTACTGAAACAGTTAAGGGACCATGGTTGTGGGATAAATCACTGATGGCTGCCTCCACCTTTGTGTCTGAGGACCTGGAGGCAGTTCAAGATGGCTTATCACTCCCTGACAGCAACAGGGTACATCTCTTCTATTTAGAAAGCCAAACTCTTATCCAGGTCCAGGACCTTATCTTATCAGGAAAGTGATTTATTTATTTATTTATTTTTGCTATCAATCATCGGCCACTGCTATAGAAAAACTATACTTTGTTCAAAAGCCACCGCAGCGAGGCAAAGCACGGCCACGCTTTCAAGCACCAAACCGTATCTTCCTGTGTTGTACAAGAGATCTGTACATCGTAGTTGTCATAAGAGATGTGTTTGTGTGAGTGTATTTGTGGCGCATTTGGGGATTGGGGATTCAACGAATAAACAAAAAGCTGACAATGTGTCTGATGTAACACCGTGACCCCACTTCATATTCGGAGAGGGGATCTTTTTACAGTTACTGGGAAAAGTGGCAAGCCTCCCCCACGAGACGACGCGTGTGTCATCTCAACGCTTTTCCTGTTCTGATGCCCAAATAGCAACGTGCAGCCGAACAACACGCAATCATGTACGGCCCTGTTTGTGGCACAAACACTTAGGATCTGATAGAGGAGACGGTGAGAGAATGCTATATTAGTTAAGACTGCTGTCTTCCTGACTGGGAGACGGAGGGCTGTTCGCATCTTCAAGACTAATTCCTGTCACATGAGCAAATCAGTGGTTTTCAGAGAACTGAGCAGAGGAGGCCCACGACTTGGCTTCACTCAAAAAACACTGCTTCATGACATCAAATCCTAATAAAAACCCTAATTCCCAGTAGTTGTCAAAACATGTATCAGTTGGATTGATGTCGATTAGAGCTCACCGTGCAGCTGATTAACAGCTGGAGGTGTTCATGGTTTTTACTGTTTGATACTCCACATTACATACTTCACATACTCACCCGGCCTATATGGTCTCCTTATTCTCAGCTAACACAAGCTGGTTTTGCTCACCAGTGAGAAATGCCATCCCCTCCCCGCCCCGCCCTCTGCTGCAGATCTATCAATCCCTCCATGCTACACATGAGAAGGAAGCGTTACATGAGATCACTCTGACGATGACTGGCATAAAAAAAATAAAACGTGCACTAGAGCTTCACTTCCTGCAGTTAATTGGACCTAAATGAATCTACACAGACGGGCTCAGAGCATAAATGCACTTCCACCACCGCAATCTGAGATGCTAGTGGAGGTGGTGGTACTGGTGGCAGCGCCAGGGGGTCGTTTGACACGGGGGCCTGACACAAAGAGCTGTCCGGACTCCGTGGTCCAACTGTCCAATATTACGTCCCCGTCTCTCAACCGCGGGGAAGCGGCAAACTGTCAACTACTTTGTCCACATTACCCACGTCCCCCAGCTCAGACAGGAGCACTTGGTCACTGTCCCAGAAATCACAGTGCCCCAGTGGCACACAAGGAAAGTTAGACAAATGGGAGGCCAGTGGAGGAAAAGTAGGGCAGCCAGTCATCCTTTACTGGGCTTTTTTCTTTCCATGATTGCACGCCACAATGAAAAGTGGAGTTCCATTACATGTCACAGAGATGTGGCCCTGCTACATTGATGCATCTGCACCCGCTAACTGAAACATATGCTCTGGATGATCAATAAAACCGCTTCTTTAGGTAATGTCAGGAGTCTAAAGTGGAAGACACAGGCCTGGATTTAAGGAATGTTAGAAAAAATTTCATTGTCCTCCACAACAACTGCATAGAATCACGAATCCATGAAACACATGACGGTCAGATAGTTACAGCCAGGCCTTTGAATGACATCAATTACATACAACGCATCCACTTAACATTGCGTTTCCAAAGCCTTGATTCTGTGAAAACAACAGGTTTCTTCTCAGAAATTAAAGACCTACTTATTCTCCTCTGAAAGAATTCGTTCAGAGAGAGAAAAGTCTGGTGTTTATCCATGACGCAAATAATAAAAGGTTAGCTTTTAAAATGCAGAGGACTAGTTGGTATTTCATGTTTAGTTGGATTCTACTTTCAGCGTGTATTAAATAATCCTGTTTTACATAATAATAAATACATGCCTACAAAAGTGCACGCTCTTCCCGAAAAGGTCCAGCAAAAACACCAAGAAAATCTTGAATTCATGCCTCGTCTTTTTCATTTGTTATACAGGGCACAATAATACATACATTTTTGACTAATTTGTTGACCTTTTTTATAGCATTTTTTGGGTAATAATGCAGTATAATTGTTTTAGTTATTAGAACTGGTCTAATCTGCCCTGGTATACTGACCTTCCAACTTTCCCTCTTCATTGGTGGGTATTTACTGTAATCACATAAATTTTAGAGGCCCTATTCAAAATCTATATTTTAGTAAGAAGGAATGACCTAAAAATTGAATCATTTTACGGTCTTTATTTACAGGTTTCACACCGTGATGCGTGGGTGGGGTCACTTGGCTGCAGCAGAGCAGTGGTGTTTGTGTTGTGCTTCGTGTCCGGCAGGACATACAGCCCGGCTGGGGCTGTTCGGATAGGAAGGACAGATGACCACTTCAGGTATAGCACAAACAGGAAGTAGGCCCTTCCCCAGGCCTTGGCTGGACCTGCAGCCACAGTGAGCCTCCCAGGGGGAGAATGCAGGATGGCAATCTGTCCCCCAGCATGGCCCTTCGCCGCCTGTCTCAATGCGTTGGCTCTGTGGGAGTGCTGAGCCAGGCGGGACTGGGGGGATTGGGCTGGGCCTGGCTTAAATAAACAGGGGAGCCTTTGTGTGTGTGTGTGTGTGTGTGTGTGTGTGTGTGTGTGTGTGTGTGTGTCCTGTTCCTTTAACACTGCGGCAACCCAGGACCCCATGGACCATCAGCTTCAGCTAGTCAGTCAGTCTGCTGCTGTGAAAGATCCTGCAGACTTTTGCTGCCTTTGCTGTGGTTCTGTTAATAATTCCTATTTTACTTGGATGTCCAAATGATTTATCTCCACCTCTTTGACTCATGCGAGCAGCTTAAAATGGAAAGTGTGCATCCAGACATATGCAGTTACTGTACGGCTGCCTTTTTTAAAGGTTTGCGCTGCATGTTTCACATGCTCTTCATTACTTAAAATGCAGCAACAACATGTCTGTCATGAAAAAAGGGGTTTTTAATCAAACTAGTGTAGCTAAATCTAAAAGCAGAATCATGACAAATGCGTCAACAGTATTTTCAGTACACCGGGAATATTCTTTTAGAATGAAACTGATAATTTCATTAGTCTGATAGTTATTTGAAAAAAAAATCTTACGTCAATATCTTTTTTCTTTTGGCAGAGAAAAATCACATGCATATGGACCAACAACCCCAGATTTGCGTGTTAGCTTTAGCGTTAGCTTTTATCAGGGGAAAATGACCCGGCCTCTTGACCCGTGACCTTCAGTTCCCCTGATTAATACACTGTGGCCCGATTTGATATCTCCTCAATGCCATCCCAGCTTGTCAGTGGTAAAACAACTGGAGACAGCCCAGGAGGGAGAAGAAAACATGCATCTCAGAGAAGAGAGCAGGAGGGGAGAAAAACAAGCCTCAACTCAAGCAAGACGATGTATTTTCATGCATCCCTGTCTTAAATGTCAGGATTTCTTAACCCTCAGTGGCTGCAGAGCTGACACCTCTCCAAGGTTCAACAGAAACCGCATTCATTAATAATTAGCTGAGCTGTGAGGGCACTGAGAAAGCTACAAATCCGAAGAGTGAATGAGGTGGCCAAAATTTAAACTTCTTTCCTTTCCTAAGAGAGTCCAATTTCACTACAACTTTTTTTTTCATTTTTCTTTTCTTGTTTTCCTCGTGTGCTGGCTGGAATCCTGCAGACAGCCCACGAACGAGTGCTGCAGACATCCCATCAGCCTTACCGCTGCCTCCTCTCCTTAATCATGGCTCTAATACCCTCCAGATGAATAAACATCTTCATCCTCTCTCTGTTAAAGCCAGAAGGCTCCTCCACTCTTGAATCCAAGAAAGGAAGAAATGGCGAATTGACGAAGGAGCACAGGAAAAGGATGACAGATGGAAGGGTGGATCAATGCCGAACTGAACCAACAGCAAAGTAACAAAGCCGTGGCATGATTTTCTGGTTCTCCTCATAAATCGTCTGATCTATTTCCCGCTTGATGTAATTATCACAGTCCTCCTAATTATTTTTCCCCCTTAAACCCATTTCTAATGTCGGGCTGCATTTCTTTTTCATGCCTGCGTTCAGAAAGTGGAGGTTTTGCGAGCTGTTGTGCAACCTTGTCGCCTCAGAATGTGTCCACAGACTGCACAGGAAAGGGGGAGGAGGATGAGGCAGGGGAGGGTGGGGGTTTGTCCCAGGAGAATGGGCCAGGCCCCAGACCAGCACTTCCCTGGCCCAGTAACTGTGCCAGAATACTCATGACATGTGTGTACAGTATGCAAGCACAAATGGCAGACAGATTTAGGGGTTTGCTTTGTTTCCTCTCCTTTTGTTTTCTTCTGGTATTCGGGCAACTCATCTGCACATCTTAATACCGGTAAGCACCCAGAAAACATGCATGGACACATGCATGCAGCTCAGAGTATGAAGGCGTTCCATCAGTGCCCTCTCCCTCCTCTTCATTTGCAACTCTGGGTTAGAATATGAAGCCTGAATACAACTAGACAAATGACTGCAGGGCATTTTACTTATTCATTCATCACTTCGAATTGATTTATTCCTGTTTATCTATTTAACAGCTTAAAAAAAAGTTTCCCTAGGATTGTTTTGCTAAAAGTTTTGATGGTGGAAGACTTAGAAAAACTTTCAGGGCAAGAGAATAAAAATCCCTTAAAGAGATTTTTGAAGTCTATCTTACCTATGAGTGGCCTCCTTACTTACGGTCCACGGTGGGAACGCAGCATTATATTAACACAGACCCACCTTTTTTTTTTAGCTAAATTACCACCACACTGCACCATAAGAGGTTATCTGGACACCTCTCAGATTGACTGACACCTACAGTATTTACACTTTTGACATGCCCAAAGCCGGGAATATGCAGCTCTTCTGCACTAATTAGGAGCTTCTTATACAGGCTGTAATAATCTCGTCCATATCTTATGGTGCATCTTACTGTAATGAACCATTTTCCATGATCATCATTAAAGACAGTGAGAGTATTAGTCCCCCAATATCAGTTATCGCTGACAGCACCATCCATATCAGCTAATTACTTTTTATTGGGCTTTAGTAAGCGAAGGCATTTCAGGCTATTATTTGTATATGAAAGCAGAATACTACTGTTACACTTTGACAGAGCTTGATTCACTTTAGCACTACCAATAAAACCCATGCTGTTCCTCCATTTTACTTGGCTAATTTAATTATCGGAAGGAATATTTCCAATAAGGTGACCTTTAATTACATTCGGCATACAACTAAGTCAGGAGGGAGTGAGAACTTCTAAGGTTACTATAGCAGTCCTGATGAAACACACATTTACCCATACCTGTCCGGTAACAGGATACTCGCTGTTGTTTCTACTTAGCTAGCCTGCATGGAGCACTCCCACCTCCATCTGTATTTTCTGGGCGTTCTTGGGTTAGTGAGGTGACTGTTCTCAGTGCAGCTGTTCCGCATCTGAGCGTAAACTTGGAATATAATCTCACACACAATGCATACCGCATAGAGGTAATGTGGGCACACAGTTGGATCGTGACCCCTTGGGTAATTTGTAAAACATGAGCCATGGCACCCGAGAACCACGCTGAAGCCTGGGTCAGGTGACTGAGTTACAGGTGCACCATGGGAGCATCTACGGCGAGAAGGCACAGCTCCCCCGTTGTGTGCATGCACCATGTGGGCAGTGTTTCCTTGCATCCAAATATCTTGACGACTCCTGGGGTCTGTATTTTTAGATGTGTGTATGAGTGCTAATGTCACAAGTTGGATCTAAACACTTATTTTCGTGGCATTATCTTCTCGCCCCAATTGCAGAAGGTTATACTCATTAGCACCTTTCGTCCACTGGCTTCCCTCAATGGCTCTGTGAGACAAAAATGTTTGAAACATAAGAGTACAAACACGCCATGCGTGTTACACGCGGCTGAGCTCACACATGTTGCTTTAATAAGAAGTCTTTATTAGGATTCGGCAGATGTAACATCCCACATGCACGGCCTCTGCTTTGCTAGGCCTCAGATAACCTTTATCCTATAGGGTTTAATTAATGTCAGCCAGTCTGCTCTGCCTTTCAGGAGAAAACGACTTATTCCTCTGCCCTCATGAAGCCCAAATCCCTCTGTTTCACTGGTGAGGCCAGCCGCCTTGTTTATCCCAACTACAGGTAGAGCTCCCTATTAAGGCCAGCACTTGTTACAGAGAAAAGGTTGAATTATTTACCAACAGACGAGAGGAGGGAGAAGCATTTCATACATCGCATGAGATTTTTATGTAGTGTTAAGGTTAGGAGCAAGGTAAGATTAGTGATTTGTGGACAGTACGTGTTGATGACCAACAAAAAGGGCACTGAATAAGGTCAAGAGGGTTTTAATCACCCAAACATAATGGATGCAAAACATAAATGAATAAATGTTGAGTAGTTTTCCAATGGTCATGTGGACATAGATGGACGTGTTTAGCTCAAGAGCTACCAGAGGTGCATATGAATGCTCCTTACCCACAACAAACTGTCTGCATTCTATCTGCATCTCAGCCTCTCTGCACAATGCAACAAAACATACAGAAAACAAAAGGGAGCGCAGAGGGGGAGAACGGAGAGACAGACCAAACAATAAACCCAACCACAAGAGACGGCGCTTGACTCGGTTTGTATGTGTGTGTGCATCGAAGAGGGAGACAGAAAGCCAGGGGAGGACGAGGGGAGATGAAGACAAATGCAGAGAGCGAGAGAGACAGAGGGAGGCAGAGAAAGGAAAGACAGAGGGAGAAATCAAATTTGCAAGAACATAACAAAAAGCTGTATCTCTGACAAAAGAGAACACACAAGGGTATTTGTCTAGCTGTCTGCAGCAGTAGGATCCTAAGAAAGTTTATTAAACTAGAACCCTTCAAGAGAAGGCAGAGTAGTAAACTATACTACAGGGGAGGAAAAGAGAGGAGAGGGAATGGGTGGGAGGGGGGTTAAAGGGGGGAAAAACTAGCTTTTCAGCGTCTGTCTCTGAAATTCTTTTATTTCAGCCATGCATTAAGTAACCTCCCCACTGAGTTCTGCTCCCCTTCCTGGTGTGGATAAAGCCGTCCCTCGGGGGAGCCGCTGGTAATTTCCAGCTTCGCCAGAAACCCAGGTATTAGAAAAGACCGCTTAGGGACCTGCCACAATATACCTTCACAATTTCATAGGCTCTGAAAAAGAGGGAGCCCCTCCCTCCCGGTCTACCCCCACCCTCACAGTAAAGCCCCTCAAGGGTCCCCAGTTCAAATTTCTGAAGTGCAGACAACGGGTGTATGTGCGCAAGGGGGAAGGGGTGGTGGTGTTGTGGGGTGGGGGTGGGCCCGAGGGACTGAGCACCAGCAATAGAAAATCCACTGCATAGAGGAGAAAAAAGCATTTCCTTTCTGGTCTGGCAGGAGTGCCTTTTTCCCCTGGCTCCCACCAGAGGCTTTTTACAAAACATGTGTTGCTGACATGTTGACAGATTGCTCAGTGAAGTGTTAGGCACATGCACACGGCTGGCCATTTAGGGGGACATGGCTTCCTACCCAACATCCTCTACCTGAGGCACCATGTTTTATACATCATCCCCCAAAGAAAAAAAGGAAACAATAAAAGGTACGGGAGTTGCTTCCTTTGTGAGGAAAGCAGAATATCAGAGAGCAGAGACAGGCGGCGTGTGATGCTGCCTTAGCTGAACTGCAGTGATGGGGAGGAGCAACGGAAGTGAGAAAAGGGAGGGAGGTGGTATAGGGCAGGAAGGACGGGATAAAGCAGAGAGGTGGGATAGAGAGCTTGAGGATGCAGGTTGAGGATGCAGGTTATGAGTTTGTCCAGGCTAAAAAAAAAAAAAAAAAAAAAAATGGAAGGTCTTCTTGCAACCAGTGCCAGATGGGAAAAATGGGCTCTGATTAAAGGACGGTTTCCAGAACTTTTTCTCCAATCAGTGTATCAAAAGTGCACATCTTAATCGCCTTGTGGCTCCAAAACTGCTGCCGTGGCAACAGGATGGAAATGGGGATCATAATGTATTCATGGTACTGGCGACCTGGGGGCTGCGGAGCAGGATCTCTGGGGACCGCACTTTACCCAGAGCCAGACGTGCCTGGGCAAAATCACTCCACAGAAGACAGCAGCAGAATACTGAGGAGCTATGACAGAATAGAAGGAGGGAGGAGAGAGAGAGAGAGAGAGAGAGAGAGGGACAGAAGGGAGAGGAGAGAAAGAGAGAGGGATGGAAGATGATGGAAAAAAATAAAGCTGTAGCAGAATATTAGAGGCCAACAATGGCGGCTGAGTGACATCAGACTTTACAGAAAAGGAGGAAGCAAAGGTCATGTTACTTCAAAACCCAAGTGAAACTTCAAAGGACAAAAGATCTGAGTCTTGGGGGAGGTGAAACAAGCAGGGTTTGATTGGTGGTAAGGGGCTTGCTGGGATGAGTGGCTCTACCTTGAGAAGCCTGACTCTGCTTGACCAGGTGGGTGGTTGGCTGGGAAATAAATTGCAGAGGAAATTGGTGCAGATTACCAGGGCCACAAAGAGACATGGCCCTTTGGCCACAGGAAAGGATGGATAAATGGCTGGAGGAGTAAATGAACGGAGCGACAGACAAGGAAGATTGATGGCTGAACGGATGAACGATTCTGCTGGACAGTTATCCGCAACTCTCCTATCCTGAAAAATGAATGCATCGTGAATAAAAAATCACAATTTTTCGTGCAGCCTGTCCCCTCCAAATAATCTTACCCACCTTTCCATACATGCACGCACCCACACGTTTCACGCACCTACAAAAACGCTCACATGTACAAACACAAGGCTATATTCTGACCTGCTTTTCCACAACAGGAGGGCAGCTACGACAGGCACCATGCCAGGTAAACATCCTCAAGCCTTGTGCACTCGCTGCTGAGGGTAAAGCTCAAAGCTGGAAACACACTCCAAAATAGTCAATTATGTTTAGGAGTAGGAAGGCAAGCTCAGAATATATATTTCTCTTACATGGCACTCCTGCTGGCTTTGGAAATTTAGAAAATGTAAGAAAAAAAAAGATAACTCCTGCTATCAAGTTTCTTGCATAAAAATGTCATAACATCAACCCCCAGAGGTGCGGAATCAAATGCATTAGGTTCCTCAAATTGAGGAGATTCACCTGCAGACTACTGAGCGTCGTTTTTGCACTAACTATCCTGCACACGTAGTACACCCTGAGGCATTCCACCTAGGACCACAGACAACTCCCCAGTCTGCCTTTCCTCTTTCCTTTTAGTCGAGACAGGTTCTTCGACCGCTGCGATTCAGCACAAACTGCTATTTTTGAGAAGTCTGCGCTCAACGATCGAGGTGGAGAAGGAACACAAGGAAAAGAATGATGGTCAAGAGAAAGAGTGCGAGAAGGAAACAGGTAGAGGGAAACAAGGACATCAACAGTGTGTTCTGACAGAGAGATGACCTCTGGCCATCCCGAGGCATCTGGTTTATCTGACTGCCTTGGTAAGCCACGCGCACTCCTAATGACTCCAGCCTGGTCTGTGTCCCGTAGGTTTTTTTTATCCCGGATTACGGATGGTGAATGACAATAGGCTGGTAAACTATTGCGCCTCATGTCGAAGGGCTCATATCAGACAATGTGTACCTTGTGATGAAAAAATAAATAAAAAAAATCAGTCAGTTGAGGGCAAGGTTCAACGTTACAAATCTCGTCAGTATCCTCTAAAAATGCACTGCTGTCAGAATATATTCTTTTATTTGCTGATTTGCTTGTATCATAAAAAGCTCAAGTGAAGGTCACATATACCCATGAATCTTAACTTCATGTAATGTCAAGGGGCAATATAGGAACGTAGTTTAGACACTAACTTCTCCCCTTTTCATATTCCATGGTGCTTCTGAACAGAGCTCAGTGTACTTCTGCAGTGGAGATTAGTAATCATCTAGGGTCTTCATATTGATGGCCAGGCTCAGCTTGTTTGCATATTTACTGGCCTTAGAGCCCAGTCGCCTGAGGTGAGAAGCAAATTACATTTCTGCTTACCCCCACGCGCACAACTCCCTCACACTTTCGATTTCTATCCCTCATTTTCACCCTTTTTTTTTTTTTCTGGTCCAACCTTGTTTCTCTTAACATGCTGATCAGTTATGTTGCAGTAAGCATCCTCTCCTGCCCTGGTTGCATCCAAATAGCAGTCTCATTTGGCTAACATCATCACAGCGTAATCTTGTTGAAGAGAGCAATCAGTTTACTTTGGAATTAGGCATTCCGTTGGCGGGCCCGGGGAGAGGGATGGCTCACAAGGTTTAAAGGATGCAAACGAAAGCATGCTCTCCAGAATACAGTACAGTCTTCAGTCTGATTGGGAGATCACAACCCACACAGGCTCCATGTGAGAGTAATGAATGGCCAATGGGAGGCCTGAATAATAATGCAATTGGATTAAAATCCAATCAAACCATGGTTTTGTATGTTGACTTTGTTTGTGGGGTTTGTCCTACAAACCAAGTTCAGGATGAGAAAGATGCATCATGCTTTGACTGGGGCACATGGAGTTCTAACATAAACACCACCACCTTGTTTACCACGTCCCAGTTTTACTGTTGGTCTGTCCTGTAGGATTTTGTTGATCAGATTATTGCCTATAGAGTCATCTTGAAATCACAGCGATTTATGAAGAAGGTCTTAAATCTGAGAATAGCTATCGCAGGTGGCGAGTAACTACTTAACCAGGAATTTAATATTTTGGTTTATAGCGCAGGCATGTAGAATTTTGGCTCACTGCAGCTTTCCACAGAATGTGGCTACTCTTTCATAGGCTATAATTTTTTAGAGAGGCTCTCTGATCAAATCAATTGACTCCTCCAGGATGATCAATGAGCCAGGCAGTTGGGAGGTGAAATAGATTAGGTGACCTTTTACATGCTCCCTCCCCATCCAACCATTACATTTTGCACACCACCACAGAGCATTTACTCTGCCGAGCCCAAGTTTAGCTTGAGACTGGAAGCCTTAAACACCTTATCCTGCCCATAAAACCAAATTTATGAACTCACCTTCCAGTCTGAAAATGGCGGATAAGAACAAATGTTTTACTTCACGTGATATTTGAGAATCCACATTATTGTTGGTGGCTTTATGCACCATAATCTGAAATACAGGAGTGGCTGCTCCACGGAGCCCTATAGAAGCCCCCACCCAAACACTACCCCCTAGCCAACATAAACAACCCCTGGGAAGGTTAGAAAACAGAGGGAAACGTTGAGTCTGTGATAGTGTATCCCCAAAGTTCCCAAACCACAGAGGCTAGCAGGATGCCGTCACAGCTGGCTCTGCTCCTCTGTGTTCGCTCCATGGAGCTAAGCCTGGAGGGAGACATAAACCTGTCGCACTGGTCACTCTTTCCACCGCCCTCCATCTCCCTACTTCCTTTCCTCCCATTACTTAGGAGTTTGGCAAAAGCCATCTAAGGAAAAAGCCCTGTGGGGATCAATGTGCAGAACATTTCCATACAGACATAAGCATACTCCAAGCAACCTTTTCTTCCTGGAATATTAACAATGAAAGCTTGTAGATGGTACGCTTGAATCACTGAGGTACTGAGGATGTTGACTACTTTTCTTTGTCTGAAAATCATGTGACCTCCCGTTGACTCCAAGTGTAAATTAATGAGGAAACGTGGCACTGAAAAGCTCTTTGGCATTTGGTTTGCTAATACAGGGTTGATTACAGACATTATTGTTAATTTTGTCTGCTTCAGTTATTCATAATTATTTTTTATAAATCAAACCAGAGAACAAGAACACTCATAGTAATTCTGACATTGAAAATATGCCACTGTACATAAACATTCAAAACCAATTATCCAAAGCTTGTAGAGTCATAATCTATGACATATGCAAGCAAAGGGAGCCCGGAATGTCCAGAAAGTTTGCTTTAGTGCATTGTTGCCCTTTCTTGTGCCTAGTTATGTTTCTCTGTATCTGCTTCATCAATATTCTGGTGAGCAGTCCCACGTTTGAAAGAGGAAAAAAGAAAATCATTTGAATTCTGGGGACCCAGAGGAGGGTGAGCAAAACCCAGAGGTAAGATCCAAGCTTGCTCTCCGTGCCCTTCCGTTGGCTGCATACCTGGTAAATATCTCCACAAGCTTCTTGCTTTCAAAACACGTCAACTGGTGCCGATGTACTTTAGACTGGCTGGGCCAAGCAGGAATTGAGATTCTATTTGTTTTGTACTTTTTTCCCCGTCTCTCTTCCGAACCGCTGCACATAACCTGTCTGGCATTAATGATGTTGTTAATAAAATGCAGCAGGTCTGTGGGTGGATTTGCCTGGCAGGCCTGGTGCCTGTCCTTCTCAGAGATAAGCCCACCGCTGGCCTTATCTACCTCCCACAGCCCCACCCAGCAGCACTGTGCACTGGACGCACAACCAGTCAACTCATCACTGGCTAATTACCACCTCTGACTGCCTTACAAAACAGGCCTGGACCCACATCACTGCTGCAAACACTGACTCCTCTTCCATGACTCTCTCTCTCTGCTTTTTTGTCTATCATTTACTATTACACCTTTATCTTCTAGCCACCATCCTTTCTGTGTCTATGTACATTTGTCTCTCTTGAATAGTTTTGTTATCGTCTCAGTCTACTGAATATCCAGAAAGTTTTATGATTGCATTTTCCGTCTGTCGCTGTGAATGGAATATGCAACAGCTACTTGGCGGGTGGTACGGTAAATCCTATGTCTACCTTCCGGAGCATAACTATGAATTTTAAGAGGAGCTAATGTCATTTACGTTACAGTTTCTCAGTGAGGGCTTATGCCATTTTTAAGCCGGAGTCGGTTCGGTCTCACAGCATCAGCAGGGCAGCTGAAGTCACTTGTGCTACAGAGGGAGGGAGCGGTTTCTTTTATTCAATTGTTTTCCACTTCCACGAGCGTGTGCCAAGGGGGAGGAAAGCGCCGGCTTAACACGCTCTGCAATTCAACACGGCCAGACGCAGTCCTATTAAGATTTAATGTGCCATTCTTCTGCTTATGCTGCTGTAAAAGACTTGCTGGCTGAGGAAGAGAGCGAACAAAGAGCAGGCAAAGCTAGGGCTATGGAGAGATAAAGACACGAAAAAAAGATAGCGAAACAACCGCTGCATGTCCAGGTCTCCATCACACGATTGAACTCAAAAGTTCCAAGGCGGTATTACATGTAGGTGGAAACAACAACAATGCCGACTGCGTGTTGTTTTCATTGACATTTGCAGTTGTCATCACGTGAGAATCAACGTTTGTTCGCATCATCCCTGCTTTCGTGGCTACCTATTTAAGAAAGAGGTCAACCAGACGAAGTCGCAGCATGTGTTTAGCCTCCTGGGCAATAAATTATGTGTCGTCTAAAATGCAAAGTGCAAGCACGCAGGTGCTGCAAGGGAGTGTGCGTGTGAGCATGTGCATTAATATGTGCCCAGGCCTGTGTGTTTTTGCATGCCTAAGCAGATGACTGATTAAGCAAACAAATACAGGGGAAACAGGCAGTGTTAGATGAAAGGGGATGTGAATATAAAGAACTGCAGGGCTGTCCATCGCCGCTGCAAAACACACGCAAAGAAACACACGCTGCTCTATTCCTGTTTTGATTGTTTTCATGCAGAAAATGGAGCCGTAGTCTGACAAAGACCAATAAATACTTTATACAGTGCATAATGTGTGCTGTGTGAAGCACAAGGGAGAAAGAAAAAAAGAGGCCGTCCTCAGGAGTTCATATGCTTTGAATTCCTAATGACACTTCTGTTAACGTTACTGGCACTGTTGCACAGAGAGGAAATGCACAGGGATGCTACACCATGGAGTCAAGCATCTACTTTAATACTCCCTTTCCCTTTCTTGTCTCCGCCCCACTCTCCCTATTTACAGTACCTATTTCTCTTTCATACTCACATAGAATAATGCCCCCCACTCACGCACACAGATGCAGGAAAGACGCACGCATAATTTTGAGAGCTCGCTATAACATGAGGTCTCTTTTCAGTGGCTGCGTTGTGCCAGAAGTAGCTATTCTCCTCTGACCGCCTCTCCTCTTCTCAAAGCCTTGTAATCAGTGCATCGTGCTTTGTACCAGGATGTCGCAAGACACCCCACCATAATAAACAAACCATAAAAAAAAAACAGCAGAATTTCTGATGAGCAGTTCTGGCTCAGAGTTCGGCTAATCAGGTCTTGCTCATGTCGCGCTCTTCTTATGCGATGCCTTTTTGAAGCAAATAAAGTCTTTGCAGTTTGGCGCATTTTTCTTGGCAGCCGCAACGCAGCTGCTGGATCAATATACAAAGTTAGTCAAGAGGGGAAAAAAAAAGGGACAACCAATAAGAGCCTTTTGGAAACTGTTAGAAGCAAACTGCCAGGAGTCTGTACATAGTTGAGGCTATTACTGAATGTTTCCATCCTGCTGACCCAAAGATTTAAATGAATTCAAAGACGAAGGTTGCTGTTAGAGTGGACATGCAAAGTGTATCCATTTGTCTAAAACGGTTCCCTGCTGCAAACACACACCAGAAATTTGTCTAAACTGCTTCTTTCATATTGTCGCCCTCTGCATTGTGGCAGAAGCTTATTGTTTTTAGAGTGTTAATATTTCATCTGTATTTTTCTCATAAATCTAAATATTTTTTTATTGAAGTTGACGGCATTTTGCAATATCTACAGGGAAGAGGAAAGAGGAAATCTACATAATATAAATCCATATATGGCCCAGTTATCTCCCCGTCTCTCTCGCTTTCTCTGTTGCACCGTCTGATTGATTCCTTTATCTGAAGGAAGCAGAAGACATGCTCTGTTTGCTCGCACAGTGGCCGGCAGGAAAACAGAGAAAGACACTTATTAAAAAGGTCATCTCACAGAGGGTTAAAATAGCAGGGCACAGATCTCTCTAAGGGGAGCTGCCGTGCCCCTCCTCTAGTGAAGGACACAAGAAAAGGTGTTGCTCAAGGGAGCTGGACCCGTAATGAAAGAATGGCCACCAGGCTGGCAGCCGATATGTGCACTGCGTTATTCAAATACCTTCAGAGACAGAGAATCGGGGAATTGTCAGTGAAAAGGCTTGGCGAAAAAGCAATCTTTTGAATTAAACTCTGAGGTAGATGTGTTGTTTTTTTTTTTATTAACAGTGCAGCCTAGCTAGCAAACAGCAGTCGAAATGAGCTAAGGAACAAGATATTTCTTTGGTGAATAAGTCTGGAGACATGTTTTCTTGCCCACAATTGCAATCTCATATCTGGCATCTGAACGTGCGCCACGCCAACTGAGAACAAAAGTCAAACTACAGATACTGTTTCTTTTTCTCCCTTCTGGATGGGTAATGATACAACGCCATACAGACAGAGAAGTGAGACAAAGCATTTGCAAAGTGTTTTTGGAAAGAAACAGAAGTGCCTTTAGCCTCCCGTCTCCTCCCCAGGGCAGCCCAAAGCCCTGTCGGCAGGATGCTGATCCCCACACGGAAACCTGATCCACAGCCATCCTGGAGCCGGAGGGAGGGTGGGGGAGAGCTCTCCCCCTGTGGAGCCCCCTATACTTCTGTTCCAGAGTTAAAGGGGTGCTCTGGGGGAACATTCCTGTAGCCCTGCCCCAGCCAGCCTCCACTTCCAACTCTCAGGAGAAGCATTCTTCCAGCCCTGCCCTAGCCTTCACTCGGATCTCCAGGGGAGCATTCCTGAAGCCCTGCCCCAGCCCAAGATGGGCTCCCTGGGGACACATTCCTTCAGCACTCTCTCCCTCATCTCCCTTCTACTCTCTCACTCCCTTTCTCAGATTCTCGCCTTCCTCTGCAGTCCAGCATTAGTGCAATCAATAGCACCGATCGCATCAGGGACACAAGGCAATCCATACCCATGTGCTCCCTTAGCGCACTGCAGTGGTCATGGCTTAAGTGCATGGAAAGGTGTTATACCTCTTCCAGACAGAGGGGAGACAATGGCTGCCATTGATCGCAGTGACATGTAACATCTTTCTCTTTCTCTTTGTCCGTTGGGTGTGGTCAGCGCGCTGCTCCAACCAGGTTAGACTTTATTAAGGCTGTTTTGGCTCACTCATGGTGAAAACCGGTCCCGCTAAACAGGTGTGGCACTGGGTGCAGTTCTGTGCCCGAGAAGGAGCTAAATTCTGAAGAGAAAGCAGATCTTCAAGCACTGCTCTCTGTTTACCAAAATAAAACAATGCAAATTGTGAAATATTGGGAGCTTAGCAGGTGTTGGTGGTTGATTAGAAAATGGTTCTAATAAAGGATCCATCTGTGAGTAGAGACTTGATGTAAGGCAGATTAATTGGTCATGGATGTCTACATAATGCCACACAGGAAATCTCACATATTCTAGCAAAAACACAAACACACACACTGGCAAACACACACGCACAAACGCACACACACACACACACCCCCACACACATTTCAAGTACTTAGTATGCCATCTAGAAGTTTCTTTTCTCCCACTGTTTTTGAATACTAATCGAGTATTTCTGTAGAATCACAATACCCTGATGGCAATTACATTCTTTTGTGTGGTTTCCATGGGGGCTCTCATCCAAACTGTTTTTTTTTCCTTCATCATTGAGCAATTAAGACTTATTTGTCCGTAAGACTGACATTTATAAAAGCCTATTTTAATTGTGGAGAAAGAGTGTGGATGACTGATTCGTTGCCTTATTACAATGGTTCTCAACATCCAGGTCTGCCTGTGAATTAAATATAACTTATATTGATTATTTAGAAATTTTGATGTTTTTGTTCCATAATCTGAACTGACTGTATCGGGTGCCTCATTTCCTGAAATATTTAACAGGAAATTCTTCACTTGTTTTTTTTTTCTTTTCTTTGAACGCTTGTTGAGTGACTGTTAATATGAAAGTGAACAGAACATTGATTTTCACACCTTTAGTTGACAGAGCATCACTTTGAATTTGCACACATGAGCACACCAGAGACACATAAATGTAAAAAGAGCACACCGCCGTACTCACTGTTACAATGAACACGCCTGCACTTCTGCTTAATTTAACACGAATGTGGGTGTGACAGAGTGCATGTATGCACAGTTGCATGCACACAGTAAAAAAGAAAACAAAGCCTGGGTCAGGAGGTTTAAAGTTAATGGAAAATCTTTGTAGATACTCGTGGGATATCTACCCTATAATTTGCGGCTTTGGCAATTGCGGATTGCAAAATATAAAATCCAACTGTGCCTGAATGTAAACAGAAAGGAGACCACGCCAGCTTTCTCCGAACAGTGCTTTCAAATTACTTGAATAAACAGTAGTTTCTGTGAAGCATCAGAAACCCGATGGAACATAATGGCCCGTCAGTGTTCTGTTTCTGGTAAACGATCTGACGAGACGAGGGACATGTCCCGAACATTGGGGAAATTTGTGTCAGATGGTGGTCCTGCAAAGGAGAAGCACATGGAACCCTTTGGTTTACATCATTAGTTCTGTCTGCCACCTTGTCAGGGTATTTATAGCCCCATTCATCCATCAACAGGTCAATGACACAGTCTGCCAATGGCATCCTTCTCCTTCAGTACCCCTACTGCAGCTAGCTAGCGCTGGGACAAGCTGAGGGACTTTCCTGGAGCACAGATACATTTCCAGTGGGTGGTCTGGTTACTGTTGGACCCGGTAGCTGCATTTGAAATGTTACTATAGTGATACACAAAATGTGCTGAAATAGGCAAAGACAAAAACTATAAATACACTTACTGTAGCCTGGTGTGCTCTATTAAGGACACGTGGAGACCTGTTTCTATGTCACATCTGTAAAGTGATGGGCTGAACATAAAAATGTCTGAGCGTCTGTGCTGTTGGATGTTCACCAAAGAAACTGGGAGTGTGGTGTTGCACTCCCTTTGGTGCAGTGTACTAACACACGTAGCATGGCGTTCTCTCTAGTGGAGGCACAGAGCGAGAGTGGGAGAAGAGCTGAGTGGCAGAGTGGAGGGGAGGCTCGGTGGGCTGAACGTTGTTTACCTGTCAGCTGGCATTGATTAATCTTGTGTTCGGTGAGATCGCTCAGTGACTCGAACACCTGCCGGCAGCTGTCGCAGCTGTGCAGCGCGGGCTCCTCGTCCTCCTCCTCTCCCTCCTCTCCTTCCTCTGGAGAGAGCAGCCGCTTCCTCAGACGCCCGGTCTCACCATCCTCCGCCGCCCTCTCGAGGGTGCACTCTGGATCTGCCGAGCCACAGGAAATGACAGCACCACATAGTCAGAGGGGTGACCCGCACGGCGAGGTAGCGCAGCTTCCTCTGGTTGACAATAAAATGGATTTCAAGACTGGAGGTTTAATAAAAACAATAATAAAAGCTGTAATAAAAATGCAGGTTCAATTTGGGCCTCTGTAACTCAAGCCATCATGCTGTAACAGAGGTGTTGTTGCAGGTGAGGGTGAGACAGGCACACAAGGACGTGGCACAGAACTCACACACGCCTCAGTTATTAGAAATGGTTTTACACAGTGTTTGCCCTGCCTCACCCAAGCAAAGCTTATATATGAAACTAGACTGATGGGAATATGTGTAGTTAATAAATCCTGGATTGCAGTTTTGGTTTGACCAAAGAATATGAAATTCCACCGGTGGTGTTGAATTGTATCACTCCCATTCTTCCCTGGGAGACGAGCCTGTGCCATGTTATCCAGACATGCGGGCAGCGACTGAAGACGCGTGGGGCAGAGTGCAGGAAAACACACAAGAATGAGATTGGTGCGTGTTGGGCTGTCGTCACGACACACTTCCCTAAATTATTCAGCCTTGCTCGCAGGCAGCCGCGGGTCGCGCACATCAATATTCTTCAATCCATCTGCAGTTTTGTCTCTGGTTGGCGTTCTGCTGCAGCAGCACCAGGGTGGGCGACTACGAACCTTAAACTAAGACGGTTGCAAAAAAATATTAATCTAATCTGTTTTTTTCACATTAGGACATAAATCAAATCTCGCATTGCATCACACACACATTGAAACGGTTTCAAACATCTCTCTACTAGAGAGAAAACCTGGCCAGCGGTAGCATCTTATAAATAGTTGGCTTCGCCTGCAGCATTCTTTTCTTTCATGCTGTGACCATAACAAACTGAAATAAAAGCCATACTTAAAATCAAACAATCATATCACCCCGGTGAAGGCTTTGCAGGGGAGAAGAGCCCCCTCACTCCACTGGCAGCCATTTTAAGTCCTCATTTTGTCCTCAGCTTGTCCTGGAACTCCACAGGGTAGTGTTAGTCTGATTTTTTTCTCCTTTCTTTCTTTGCCTTGCACACATTTAACTGTGCCTGAGGACAAAGGAGTGTGTGGAACTGATGAGCACAGGTGTGGATGTGTATATGCAGGCATATGTACACACGGGCAGCCATTTTAAGTCCTCTGTCGGTAGGGTGCTCTCCGCAATTCCTCAAGGTAAGGCCTTCCAGAACTCATCCAGGCCACCCAGGATTTTTTCGCTCCCCCACCCACCCACCCACCCCCCACTTTCCAGCCAAGTATTGATGTAACATCACACCCTCCATTGTCCTTCCCCCTTGGCGACGGAGGCTCTCGGAACATGCCCTCTAAAAATATCGGCACTGTGGTCCCTGGTGGGACCTTGCAGAAGAGAACAGAAGGTATTTCAAGAAAATGAAAATCCCAAACCAATCCTCACAGATGCAGGCCTTACTTGCTCTGGGGGAAAACACTTCTGACTGAGGCCAAAAACCACACAATATAGACTGATGATTCATCCACGCACAGACACACAATCCACAGCACGCAAGGAGACGAGAACACTTTTATTTGCCTGTGAAGGAGGTGAAGACTTTGATATTTTCCAAAGGCCTTTATGAATCATTAATTTCTCTAATATTACAGCTTGGTCCTGTCAGAGAATAATACTGATGGCTGCGTAATTAATGTTATACTTTCAGTGGAGCCTTTAGCGGCGACTGCCAGCGAAGCCATCCTGGGTCGGCCCACCTGGTCGAGCCCAGCGACCAACAACGATGTGTGATCTGATTTGGGGAGAGGCTGCGTGTGCTGGTGGGGGGTGGTTGACACGGCAAGGTCACGTCCAACCCTGGGATTAAAGCAGCGCATCAATACTGAGGTTTCTGTGCCTGTGGGCCTCATACAGTAATCCATCAGATCAGGACATCCTCTTCTAGCAGTCTCTACAGGCTGGACAGCAGATCAATACCAGCACGCTTGGATATCCTGACAATCACATGTGGAATATGAGATAAGATTTGTGGCATATGGGGAATTTTTAACCAGGCCTAACACGCTTGGTAATTTCTGCATCGCTCCGACAATCTCGGTTGGGAGGGCGTGCACATCGGCTGATGATCCGTATTCTGATAAAGTCAGATTAAAATCGGATGAGCGCCACTCCGACAAATGGCGATTCGAAAAAGTCCTTAGGAGAACATCACCTCATCCGAATGTAACCTTTTGCAATCATTTTCAGGTTTTCTTCAATGGTACCAGCACATCAGTAATAACCTTAAAAAAAAAAAAAAAAAAAGTAAAAATCGGATTCATGATTGACGTCCTAACGGGCGTGCATTATCGGAGTCCTGAGTACATCCATCAAACTGTACATTCTTGTCTGTCATGTCTCTCATGGTGCCTTGTGACATTTATCATGCCACAACTTTCATCTTGAGTCCCTTGGACCCCCCACCCTTATATTATTGAATAGTTCTGCTCTTAAATATTCATAACCTTTTAATTGATATTCTATTCTATGCTCTATTGGCCCCACTGGGGACCTGTGGTCCCTGGCAGGGAAGCCTATGCTGGTATCCCCACTGTCTGGCCCACACACTGAGACAGGTGGAGATGCTGACCATGGGGTGAGGAGGATGAGCTTCAGTGCACCAGGAAAACTGAAAGGATGAAGTGAAGAAGCTGGAGAGCTTTAACAGAAAAAAAAAAAGAAAAAAAAAAGAACTCAACTCTCACTATGAATCCTGCTGATTTAAGCCTAACCCAACCATTAAATGAAACGCTGAGGGCCAAGTACGTGGAAAACTTGCTGTTGAGTACAAAGCCATTTATAAAAAGCTGATGTGATGGATGGCGGGATTTTATACTAAAAATCAGCAGACTAGAGCCCCAAACCAGCGAGTGAACCCGCTGAGGGCTGTGTTGTGCCTGCCTGTAGATACAGCATGTCTAGCTCCATCAGGGTCTGGCTCGTGTCTCTCTTTGTGCAATAAAAAGACCTCAGTGTCGGAAACATCATTACGAGCTCTCCCATCTCCTCATCTCCCCGTCATTTCCCAGAGATCCTGATCCTATGATGCCCCCTCCCCTGCAACCCACCCCAAAACCACCCACCCCCGAGTTCGAAATTAAGAATTTATTTTAACCAGCGAGCAGCTTCTGTCGACACATGTCGACGGGCCTGATCAAAGGTGAGCGTGCTCTTTATCAGAGTCGGGGAGGCTGTCAGAAATAGGAGGACATTAAGATTAAATAACCTTCACACAGTTGCCGCACCTCATTATTTAAAAATCTAAAACTTTCACCGAGCTGGCGCCATATATAGGTCGCACTACATTCTAATGCCACATGTGCCTTCGAGTGTATCCTCCTCTGCGTGGTTGGGATTTGAGGCTCTCCGCTGATGCCCCATCATTAAAAAAAAGTCATGATCCAATGACGAGGCTGTGAGCTCGACACTTGCCAGATTGTTAACAACTGTCAAGAATTAGCATCCGGGTAACAGGGACTCTGTGTTCCTATAGCTGGTGAATTGGATTTGATTTATCCACCTCGAGTCCCCATATTAAGGACTAATTGTGGTTTAATATTTTGATGCGCTGAAGTTTGTTAACCGCCGTCTTCCTTAAAGAGCTAAATGTACGGGAAATGTTCTCACCTTGTTATATAAGGTGCAGCAAAAATGTTGCATGATTAAAAATTTATGTCGCATTGTGAGATAAAAAAAAAAGTGTAACACAGAGACAGAAAAGGTACAAAACAATTATGGAGGAGTGTGTACAGACAACGAGAACAACAGAGCGCGACATGAAGGAAGCCGTGTGTGCGATCCCAGGTACAAAGCCGGCGTCAGCCGCCTTTAAAAAAGTACAATAAAAAAAGAACACGCGCAGAAGAATGGAAATCAAAGCAGCAGAACAAAAATCAACAACAGAACACAGCACAGGTTCTCTCTCGCTCCCTTCACTCACTCTCTTAAGGGGAGTGATAATATTGAACGGAGCGCCTTGCTATGCTATTAGCGCGGTAAAACTTCTAAAGAAATGAATAATAGACGGCGAGTTTTTCAGAAGAATCAGCGAGCAGTGCGGCGTGCTGATCTATATGCGGCTTCTACCGCAGCCAGAGCTGAATCATGGGCACTACCCGGCCACACAAGACCCCTCACAAGACCTGCACAGGCCCGTCCACTCCAGCTTTTGACAGAGAAGACAGGCCTTTTTTCCAGAGAATACAGCCCTACCGTGACACAGCGGAGAGCAAAAGAAAAAGGGATGTATATATAAGAGAGAAGAAAAGGCATAGAGCATGTGGTTATAATTACACACAGGCAGCACAGTGGTGAAGCCAAGTTGCAGATCTGACGGCTCGACAGTCTGAGTGTAAAAAGCATGCAGCCTCATTAAATCTCAGATATCACACTGTTCCTGCCCTTCTATGCTACACATAATACTGTCTGTCTTTTAGAGAGCCTCTTTTGTTGGAATTTCAACTTGGCTATTTCCACATATCAAACATGAATGAGGACAGGATGCAGGGTCTGAAGCATGATTGCAGGGCTACAGAAGAGCACGACTGGGGGTCCGCTTATGAGGCAGGGCTTGCTGTTATGTCTGATTAACCCCTTAGCTTTTCAGGAGTACGGCAGCTATTGTGTCTGTGTCTGTCAAAGTGGTAAATACGTGAAAGGCGAGTGAGCTTTTCCACCGCCTTTCAATTGTTTGGGCCATAACAGATCGCCGAAAAAAAGATTTGCAACACGTGAGAAATTACGCCATTTTGGAGACAGTTTCCTGATGTTTTAGATATTTACAGACACAAGCGACACTATTCCCACTGACCATTTATCAAGCGGCAGCCTGAGAGGGGGGTTAAAAAACAAATCAGTCAGATGAAGTCAAATGAGGAAAGTGAGAAATTAATTTGAGCACCCCCCCTGATTTCTCCACAGGCAGACATCGATCATGTGGCGGCTGTCTCCTCTCACTCTAGAGATAAAGGTGGCTGAGGGATGGGGGAGATGGGAGCTCCGTGTGTCTGAGGGGGTCGCTGTAATCAGCCACAGTCATTAGCTCTACTTTGGCTCTGGATGATAGGAGGTCTCAGAGGTAAGTCTGCCTTTTATGCCCAGTCCTTCATCCCTTGAGCTGGGGTTAGATGGGCTAAAAACGCAGTTTTTGTTCTGCAGCACCACACACCCAAACCTCCTGACGTTTTTCCCCACATGCTGGTGCGGCCATTTTTGCAGAAATGTTACGGTATGTCACATACCGTGGGGTTAATTGTGAAACCAAACCATTAAATAACAACACAATAGCTTTCATGAAAACTAATAACAGCCCAGGTGTGCCCACAATCCCCTGTCTGCTGGGCTAAAGCATCTATACTGAGTTTAAAATAACCACACCTGAGACTTAACCTTTACCAGAGACAAATGAAATGAAAATATACAGCGTGGTGCATCAGTAGCAGGCTTCATTCATAGGGGGCTTTCTGCTAGCCTGACCTGAATTACTGCTCTGTTCCTGGAGGGCCACTGTGAATGGCACATGTGGAGACAAGGCACATTCATCTGGATAGCCTTATTCTACATCATACGGAGGGTCTGGAAATAAACAGTCTGGATAAAAAAAAAAAAAAAAAAAAAAGAAATTGCCTCAAACACATGCACACCAGACAGAGAGAGAGAGAGAGAGAGATTCAGGAATCTCAAGAAAAACACATGCAACCGTGCATTTCTGTGCATCAAACGAGTAAAAAAAAAAAGATGAGAAATGAGTACTATATACATGCTTCTAAACCCAAAAGTGATTTTACAGACATGCATGTATGCGTGCAACCAATCCACAATAATAATAATAATAATAATAATAATAATAATAACAAGGGTAAAATACGAAATGGAGCATTACCGCTTGGAATGGCAGTCTGCCCAGGACTGTGCTGGTCCTCTGTCACATTATCTTCTACTGCCAGAGAAGGAGAAGGGGGTGAGGGGAAAAAAGAGAGGGGGGGAAGAAATGGTTAACCGCGAAAAACAAGTCAGACACATTGAAATTTCCCTCTTTTTTATTATTTACTATTAAGATTTTTTTTTTTTTTCCTGTTTGGAAACTCCGGGATTTCAGAGGAGATTTCAGCAGCTTTCGACAGCTCAACCTGTGGTTTGGGAATCCGCACAAGTCTTTCATATGTATGAGTTTTGGCAACAAGGCAAACAACCACCCACGTAAATAACATATTGCACTGGGTAATGACTTGATGAATTATGAAGGTCTCCCATGAAAGGGACTTCCAACATCAACAGTGACCAAATAAGAACCACCTTGATGACTTGGTGAGGTGCTGCACAGCGCCTTGGTCTGCTAAATTAGCAGATTTGTAGACTCCAGTATAAATACGAGCCTTCATGATGCTGGGATTCAAACTGAAATGTAGAAAAAAAAAATAAAAAATCACACCTAAAATATATATTAACCCCGTAGCTGTTGCAGGAGCCAAAGAAAATCCTTTTGCTCTGAGTGAGGGAACAGCGACGCCCTGATGGTTGCAGGAATCTCCTCATTAGTTTCACTGCTTTTGACTTTTTGACAACAGCACTTTTATAAACATGACTTCTGTTTTGTTAAAAAAAAAAAAAAAAAAAAAAAAGTAAGGAAGTAAGAAAGAAAAGACTCCAATGTACAAGGTAAGAACCTTGTACACTGGAGCCTCTGGTAAGAGTTCCTTGTGGCATGTCAAACACATGAAATGAAATGGATTTTAACAGCGGGAAGAGAACAAGAGTCTCCCACCTGTTTTATGCAAAATGAGGACCTCACTGAGGACTTCTTACGCCTCGGCGTTGCACCCCTGCAGTTGAAATGCATTCTCCATTATGTCTTTTCTTTCTAGCCTTTCATTTTTCCAGGCAAGGGTGGAAAGGGGGAGTCTGACAGGACCTCCCAGTAGGGGAGTGTGGCAGTGACTGCCAAAGCGGAATCTGGCGGACTTTTAAAATTGCACAAAATATCCTGTACTTTGCATAATTAAGGCAGGATCCTACGGTGGTGGGAGTCTTTCCCTCGGGGGAGCGTGAGTCAGTGTCAAGTAGGGTGTCAATCCTCAGCGAAAAAGAGAGGAGGAGAGCACTGAAGAGAGTAAATGACGGAGCGACTGTCAGGCCTCGTCCAGCCAAAACTGAGTCGCAAAGGAATTCCTGGGGGGCTTTTAACTCCGGATAGATGTCTCTGTTTTGCTCAAAAGCAAGAAACGTGTCCCTTAGTAATACTTTTAACTGATCTGAGCTAAAATAGTGGCAAACGAATACTTACATGTAATGCAATTAATTAGCCAAATCAATTAAAAGGGACAGAGCAGACTCCATGTTGGACACACGTGGAGGTGTCCACGTCCCCGGGAGCCGCCAAGAAGAACTGTAGTCGCCAACTCTAAACTTGTGCAGCTAAAGGAGGCCTTAGTGACTGACGCTATGAGATTTTAATGAGTTTTTCCAGCGCTGTTGAGTGCCTCGCAACTCCGATCATTTAAATGGACTAGGGATAGGGGGTCTTAATATATCCCCCATGGTTCTATCAGACTGTTGGTGGGAGCGGGCGCTTTTTTTTTTGTTTGTTTTTGATTACCGTCCCTGTTGGTGAGACGCAGAGAGTTGAGGCAGAAAATTCTATTCCACAATGCTGCGAGAACTTAAACATTACCGCAGCGATTTGTCACCGCGGTGAACTTATTAAAAGTTTTCATCATTCCGAGTCAACGCCTTCCATCACGGCGCAAATGCTCTCCTCATTCGTCTGCTCCGTAATTAATAGCCATCCAGGAGCGACTGTACAGGGCGGGCTGTCGGGCGAGGGCAAACTCCAGCAAGGTTTGCAGAGATTCATCAGCACGGCGAGAGCAAATACAAATAGCCGGACATTTTTAATTACTCCACTCTGTAGCTCATGATCGCCTCATAATGAGAACAACTTTGACAGAATGGAACTCCTTGGACGCTGTTGTTAATTCATCACTGCTATCAGTTAATTAATGTTTGACAAGGTACCATGTATCACTCAGTCAGTGACAAACTGTAATCGTGCTGCTAGCTTTTGTTGATCCAATAAGAGACACACATGGGACCGATCCAGCACCGCTCCTTTGATTTTCAAATCGCACAGCAGAGAGAGAGAGAGGAAAAAAAAATATAATCCCACAACAAGTGGCCCGGCGTTAAAGGCCACTAATTAACACGCCGGCCACACGCGTAATGGCATCATTAAATAAATAAAACGGACACGGGGCGACGTCTTTACAGTCAGAGGGGCGATCCGGAGAAAGAATGTTTGATTCGGGGCTGGATTCATTTCCCGCAGATGGCGAAAGCTAAACAGGGAGCGACAGCAAGACGGATGAGCGCATGCACGGCCGGTGACGCGTCACACCTGCGTAAACGAACGCTCCAACGTGCACAAATGGTAAAAACTCGACAAATTCTCAGCGGCTCGGGCCCTTCTGACTGCGTACGCTCTTTAAAAAAAAAAAAGACATTTTTGCATTTACAGACGTTTGCGTGCACAGGTATCTCACAGCATTTCTCCAACATGGAGGAAAAAGAAAACCCTGAGCGCATGCTTAGATATGCATGACTCATCTGCTTGGTTACAGCCAGCTTGGACGATACAGTGCTGAACACAATGACTGTGTAATCCGCCCTGACTGACCGGGAAGGAGACGCTCGCCACAGGGACTACAACTCAATTTAGCTGGGGTCAAGAGGTCAACCCTCCTCAATTAGGCCCAGAAAGGGAGGGAGGAGGACACACACTGCACATGAATAACTTTCTTAATGAGCATTATTTGAACTGGAGATTAGTGTCATAAATAATTTGAAAAAGAAGAGCATGCTAATCACATTGCATAATATTTGTAATCCCTCATATATCACCGCGACCTGTGCGTAACTCACATTAGCATCCATTTGTTTTGAAAAAAAAATTATTGCTACATTTGATAAAAATGTTATGAACCAGCAACCTCAAGAAGTAACGGTTCTAATTCAGCTTACAAAAAGTGAAAAACTATTTAGAAAGGATAGAACGAGAGGAGCCAATTTAAGCGGCGTCAGAAAAAAAAAAAAAATCAATCATCAATCAGAACTCCTCCTCCGTGTGCCAGACAATCCACGACAACAGCAGAGACACATGCCACGGAGTACGCAGAGATATCGGCCAGCTCCCGCGACACCCAGCCCTGCACGCCGAGGCGCACGTCAAGAGCACTGACAGCCGTGCTAATGGGATTTTTCCGCCGCTCCGGCATAAATTCAGTTAATGATAATACCAACCATATTTTTGTGTCACATTATGAACATGCTAATGGGCGTTATCCCACAGATCATTAATTGTGATCAGGCTGGAATACTGTAGTTTGCTACCAACCAAACAGGACTGTCAAACACGTTTTAACGAGGATGATGAGGTTTGGGATGAAATGAAGAGATCGGTTTTCGAGGAGGTTTACAGGTTGAACGTGCTATCACACATTTGTAGCTACACAGGCTAAAGCTTTTAGGGAGTGCAAGGGAAGTCGTTTTTCATCTCAGGGCGTGTAGGTCAAGACTTTCCCTCTGATAAATAAGCATCAAATCAAAATAAATGGAGATATTAAAAAAAAAATGCTTAGTCAGTGGTTGGAGACATTAAATTCAATTCAGCTATAATGTTGGTTTTATAAAAATGTTTTGCAGCTTTAGTCAAATATTTTCTTTCGTCCATATCCAAGGTAAAGCCCCAAATGTTAAGTGGCAAACTTTGCCTCCTCAGAAACATGAAATATTTAAGGTGTACATGACACGGCACTGATTTCCTGACAGCCACTTCGCTGTGAGTAAATAGTGCATAAAATCTATTTATATATACAGATGACAGAGCCACAAACTTCAGACTCGGCCAATGAGCGCACGAGCGCCAAGGCTCGAGAGCGCCGTTTGTGCGCCAAATGAAAATATCAGGCCGGGCTCAGATTATTCAGGAGGTGTGGGAGGACAGGCGACGTGGCACTCTTAACACACGGCGCGCTGTGTTTGGAGCAAGACCCTCATGGATGACTGAGGCTGCGCGCTGACCCTCTGCACATCAAAACAAAATTACAATGTGCCCACAGTCAAGAACCGTAGAAGGCTGAGGATTGAGTAAATGTCAGTGGCTGGGGCGAAGTGTTTGCATATAAGCGAATGATGTATGGTCCCAGCCTGTGCCATTTATTCCCCCAAGCAATAATGGAGCTGGATCTGTCTCTCAGACTTAATTGAAACGGGACTTGTAATGTTGCCCTTTTCCTCGATGGGACTGAAAAACACAACCTCTGACTCCCAAAAGCAGCCAATACTGAGGACGTGGGACTGTGTGCAGGGGTACGCAAGAGAGGCGGGGGGGAGGGGGGGAATAGTGCCCACTATTATTTCTTCATCTAATCTTTTACTGCCCTGTCTGTAAAAACCTGCCTTTTATGCCGCCGTCTCGCCCTCTACCTGCTGCATGTGCGTTCCTTCTCAGTTTCTGCCGAACAAAGTGTTCTTTCTACACCAAAATGAGAAAAAAACAGAAAGAAAACGGCCCACACTGACCACAGCCTGAAGACATAAGAAGAAGGCAACTGACAAAAGCCCTGCTCTCTTCAAAAGAGGCTGGGAAAAAAAAATAGCTACACGTTTGCCTCACAATAAAGAAATGTCCATTCCTGTCTCTGACGAACAATAGCAGAGATTAGCGCCGAGCAGCGATTTTAAAAAAGGCCGACAAAAGAAAAGTTACTGTGGACATCTGTACGAGTGTATTTCTGTCTCTGAGGACACAGACAAAGAACAATAAATAACATCTGCCTGAACTTTTACTGTGTGTGTGTGGGGGGGTCCGACTCAGAAAAGGGGAAATATGTATGACATATCTGCGCGTCTGCAACCCCAGATTTATTCCCCCATTTAAATTTCTGTGACAATAAAAAAAGTGTCATCACTTTGACTTCATTTGCATGCTGATTTGCTTGCGCTCTGCCTGGCTGCTGCACACACAGATGCATACAAATCTTGACAGATGTTCCTCACACACACACACACACACACACACACACACACACACACACACACACACACACACTTGTGGCATGTAGGCATCCTGACAGGAAACAATTATATCCAAGTGATGTGTCTTTTCTTCTGGTGTTGAAAGAAGATGGAAATATTTATATTATGTTAAATCCAGGTTTGGCTCTATTTTGCTGTGAACTGACCAGGGCAGATGTGA
>CM027093.1:6680461-6797961 GCA_015343265.1 Pao palembangensis
AGCCTGTTTTCTGACCACTTCAAGCCAAGAAACTGCTTTTTTTTTTTTTTTTTTTGCAGTACAGTCGAGGAGAGAAGCAGATCACAGGGCAACTCCCGAACACAAGAGGAGGAAATTAACATCCAATCCACCTCTGATAGCCTTTACTGTCTTGGAAAAGTTCAAGAAAATTCCCCTTAAAAAGTCAACTGTGAAGTTAATGACGTGAGTTTATAATAAGGTTGCTCTTATCCTACAGGGGATTCCCATCTTTTACTTTGGAGTTCATAATGAGGCCATGTGCTGTTGCAGACATCTGAGGTAATCAGCCAAAGTTGTGTCAGTGTAATAGAAAATTCACCGCGAACACAACAGAAAACTATGTAGCAGACTCTGGTTCTGAGGAGGCCTCGTTAGTTTGCATCTTTAATCCGTAATCAGTAGATGTGAGCCGCAGTCGTAATAAACAGGGACTTATGACCTACATATCATTCCAAGGATTCCTTTCTTCTGTTTCCTAAATTTGTTTGTTGTATGTTTTTCATCTACAACCCTTTTCTTTTTTCAAAAAAATTTCCCCACCCACATCCTGCCAGAAAATGTCTGCAGAAGATCAATAAACCTGCGTGTGACACAGATTGACGTGACGCACTTTGGTAAATTCAAAGCCGTCGCAAACTACAGTAAAGTTGGTAAACACGCACATATGAAACATCTATTTGTAGGCGCCTGGAATCTGTCGGGGGGTCTCAGCTGCATTAAAACTTCAATCTTAACAACGCTCCCAAGCTCTCTCTCCCTGTCAGGCGGCCCTCCCGAAGTTTTACCACCTTTGCCTGCTCCCCCGTGCACTTCTGGAATTCTCTCTCAAACACAAACAAACCGTGCTCTCCTGTCCTCCAGGACTCTTTGCTACTTTCATTAGTGACAAAGTAACTGGGAAAAGGCTCGGCTCGACTCTGAGCATGCACCGCCGGGTCTCTAGGTTACAGTATTTCTCAGAAGTTGTTGAGTTTTGTTTTTTTTTTTTTTCTGTCTTTCTGCTCCAGAAGCTGGCTGACGTGGCTGGTCCTTCGGAGATACCTACGTAAATATGGAGAGGAGAATCAAGTACGCATTTTGGGGAGCAAATCGGCACAATAACAACAATGTCTGTTTAAGTCTCACCTCTGTGCTCGAGGGAGGAGAAAGTCAAGCAAGGATGTATTAAAACTCTGACATATTTGCCTTATTTATGAGCTAGGAAATATTTATCCTACCTGCATGTATGTATCATGGAAGTAGATCATTTTTGTGAATAAACTGTCACATAAAGTGTTAAATTCAGGCAATGGCATCGGGTTTTTTCCAGAATTTCACGATGCAGACACAGCACAGCCTCTTCTGGTCGCCTATGTTCTGGACCCTGCTATTTGTTGTAAAACTGAGCAGCTAAAGTGCAGAATCCTTTTTTTTATCCTCACCCACAGCTATTTTAGTTAGACATCCAGATGCCACAGAGAGAGTGTGTGCTGCGGCATCAGAGACTTCACTCTGCCTCTCAGCGTTCCGAGCCGCTCCCCAGAGGAATCCCAGGCCCACGGGTGGAGGGACCCTTCGGCGGTTCTGGCTGACCCGTGGCCTTCGCTTACCTCCTGCTCGTTTGGCTCTGGCTGCACATTGTCCAAAAAAAAAAAAAAAAGAAAAAGAAAAAAAGGAAAGAAAAGAGAGAGCATAACTTTAAAACTGGGAGAAAGTTGTAATCCCAGTGAAGTATCTCCTGTAGAAATAATAATCACTGAAGGCTATTTAGTGGAATACTTTTGCAAATGGTGAAAAACGGCAGCTTAAAAGCATAGTCGGTCAATTATGCTCGTTAGAGGAGGGCAGATACGCAGACATGCATGTACACCAACCATACACACACACACACACACGCACGCACACACTTGACTTGCCTCATTAAAACCCATCCAGCTACTGGAACTCAGAGATGTGAATGTTTCCCTTGAGGAGCAGGGCACGTTCATTTTGAGAAAGGCAGAAGATTCAACTTTTTTTTTTTCCTCTTCTTCTCGCTTGCTTATAATTACAGAGATTGCTGGAATGCATGACCCCGAGAATAAGGCTGAGTCCTGGGAGAGTCTGCTAGACGCATCACCGTCTTCAGTCTTACTCTCCATTGTGCGTCTCCCTTGTTGGATGCCACCCACACCAGACATGAGCGAGGTCGAGGCAGCGCTCCCACCACTAAAGTAGTGCACTTTGGGGAGTTTGACTCTGCTCCAACTATACCAACTCCTGAGGCTGAGAAAAAAACAAGTCAAAATAGCAAGTGACTTAAAACACTGCCCTTTCTGAGCATCGGCACATACACACAGCACACACACACACAAAAAAAAACAATTCAAAAGTATTATAAAAACATGGAAACCTATAAAAATCAGAAGGTTTTGGACTGAGTGCAGATTTTCAGTTTCACAATTGTTGAATTGTGGAAGTCAAATACTAGATGGGAAAAATGCACAAAGTTCACTTATTGTCTGTTTTCCCATAGAAATGAATTCATTATTAAGAGAAACTTTGTGATACTAATTATATTTTTGAGCAAACAACTAAAAACCACATCACTGTTGTGTTCTGGTGTAGTAAGATCAGCCTCCGTGTCGCAACAGCCTCGCAAAAGGATGTCAACAATAAAAAGTAAAGAGAGAGGATGCAGAACGAGTGGTCATCATGATCGGTGACCTTCCAAGTGGATTTCCGCAACTTCCACATTCCCCAGCCAAGGAGCCCCATGGAGCTACTCCCAAACCGGGTCATTAGTACAGTGGTGTCACCAGGCAGCAGATCGCGGGCCAGAGAGGAAGCGAGAGGGGGGACTCCTGGCACCGCAGCGGCTGCTGTGCGCTTTGACATTCAGGGCTGGCTGATCTATGGGGCTGGGGAGACTGTGCCCTTGCTCTGGGTCTTCATGAGGAGAAGGCCCTGGCAGGTTTCCCCGCGCACTTACTCCATCATAAAACTCAGGTCACAGGAATCTGTGAGGAATCGCGAGCGCTTGTTTGCGATGTTCCGACCGCAGCTGCGGGGTGATATCAAGATGGCAGTGAAGGTCGTGTCAGTCGTGTCACCGGATCCCGCTCAAAAAGCGGTTCGCCGTCATCGGCCGGATCACTGGGGTGTATGTGTGTGTGTGGGGGGGACAGCATTCCCAGTCAGACTGAAACAGAGTGACACATTAGCTGGCTGCTTAGCTGTAATGTAAAGTTTACGAACTGTACTTTTATTCATTTGGACCGACTCTAAATTGCGTGTCATGACAATAAGCCCCACAAAGACGTGCTACTGGCATGAGGAATGCCATTTAGTCACAATGGGAAGGCACCATGGTGTGATCAAAAATCATTCTGGGGGTTTTATGTCCTGCTCAAATGGCTTTGACCTCCACAGCCTGTCTCCAGCAAATGGTGACCACTATGAACACGCCAAGAAGAGGACCCCCCGGGGACCATACCATGAGCCAAGACGGACATAAAAATCTCCCGGTGAAAGATGGACATTCTCCACTTGGCACCGCCAGGCGAGATGAAAGGAAAACCTTTCAACATTTCTTCTTTTTTTTTCCCTTTCTCCTGAAATGAGAGTTATTCCCCCCACCTCCAGCTCATTAGCACCCTCTCATTAGGAGATCTTCTCTGTAAGATGAGATCAAGCCTCCTCACCTCTGTGTGTCCTGCTAGTTAACTAAACTGCGGCGTGTACATGTCCTCATCATACAGAACATTTTACCCGCCAGAGTGGTGCTAATGTCTGAATACCAGGTTCACTGGTCTAATAATCAATTTAATAATGTTATTTCAGATTCCAGCATACATTGAGACGTGATCAAGTGAAAGAACCCTCTTTTTTCAGCTATATGGATAATTAAAGTGCAATAAAATTGAGTATATAGTTTAGATGTTGTAGCCTGGAGAAGAAAGAAAACTGTAAGTGAATCAGAGCCTTGAAGATTTTTGAAAATGAAAATGATTACATATACGAATACAGCAATGGATGAAATCTTTGCTAGTCTCTTGCAGAGTAAGGAGCTGCAGTGCAAATTAAGAGCAGCCATCTTCTTATCAGCATGTCCAATTTACCTCTGGAACCCGTCCCTGGAAAATAGGCAGGCAGCTGTGCGGAATGGCGGTAGTGTTGTGGTCCTCCGAAAGCACGCGGATTAAAAGAAAGACTCGGAAGGATTAGAAAAACCCTCACTCCCAGGCCGGGCGCACATTATTCATCCTTCCACCTCCAATCCCTCATCCTTCTTACCCTTCTTCACTCGCACCCGCCCACCACCTTCCTGGCTCCCCGATGACTCTCCCCCACCTCCACATCTCTGACACTTGCAGAAGACCCAGGAACCTCTCTCCGGACCGTGGTGGCATGTGTGGGGAGTTGCGATGGTGTTAATTAAAAGAAAAGGTTAGCACACGCGGGGCTGGCAGAGAGCACAATCAGGAGGTTCCTCAGAGACGCCCAGAAAAGGGACCGGTATCCTCAGGCGGCTGGGGAGCTCGGGATGAGGGAGCGATTGGGCCATAAAGGATGGAGGGGACGTGACCCTGATGCTACGGTGCAGCCAGAGGGCGGGGTGTGTGGTTCGGCTTCCCTGTCCGACAGTTCTCTACACGTGCCTTCGTTTGGGGCTGATTAGTGTGTCCCTGGGAAGGTCTCACCTCCCTAAACACCACCCACACACACACACCCGTTTGTTAAACTGCAGGATGTGTGCCAGGCCTATTTGGAGGGGAATGTCAGGGAGGTAAGGAGAAACAGACCAAGTGTAGACAAGGAGAGACGCAGGCACGGGCCGTCCAGAGAGGCCGGAGGGGGGTCAACGGTCAGAACTTGATGTCAGAGTGAAATCGCACAGAAGTTCAGGTCTTGGAGAATTAGCTTGTTGAGATCCAGCCCAGCTGTTGGTGCTGACTGCAGCCGTACCGTCTGTGGAGCGTCGTTAAATAATGATAAATGATAGCGTCGCGTTGCTCAAATATGTAGATTTATTTATTTTTTTAAAAAGGTGTCTCATTTGGGGAAACAGTTGGCCTAGTTTAGGAAGGCTCACACTGGGGGTGGGGTGGGGAGGCATTCTACATCAACTGGGAATAAATGATAAATGGCTCACGCGTCGCAGCGGCAAGATTTTAAAAGATTAATGCAGTTAAGTAAACTAATAAGACCAGATCAGTTTAGTGTTCCAAAAATAAGGCCTGCTTAGCTCTTTCTTCCCAGTTTGAGAGACCAAATTCTTCCCGAATGTCTCTCTTAGGTCAACACATTGGGGCGATCAAACATGGCAAGCTGATTGCCACATTAATTAATTCCAATAAATGCTTGTGAGCTTTTAAGACAAACAAGAGGGAGTGAAACAGTTTTTCCTTCCTTTGCCCCCAAACAAGCAGAGATAATTAAACATCTATCCTCAGAGAAGAAGTGTTCCCACTGGAAGGTTGTTTGGTTTAAGGATTTACTCAGTGGTTTGACTCACCAGGGACCCTCCATTTGAATCTCAAGGTTTTATATCTCTAACAAGGCTTTAATTACCAAGGTAACGGACCACCTGATTAAACCTGACAATAAGTCTGTTTTATCTGCGGACTGGAGCGAGCAGGGATAAGAGGGAATATTCAAATCCAGCTAGCATATTAATGCTATTTGTTAAAATAAAGCTGAAATCAAATGTATGGCCACGCACCTTGACAGGGTTTGCCTAAAAAAAACAAGATGCTATTTACTTCATGTCAACTTTGGAGAGGCACAGTGCTCGCAAGAAGGCTCCTAAACCTACTGAGAGTGAGGAGGAGGCGGCACTCAAAGCCTCAGGTCCCATGCCACGTGCCCTCCTTATTGTAACGAGTGCATTTCTCTCCTCAAACTCTGACTGGTGAGTGCATCAAGAAGGGGGTGGGGGACGGGGGGTATTCTTCAGAGGAGACAGGGTGCGTCTGGTGGTGAAAAACTCTGTGTTCAAGTCCCATCTCTCCTGTCAGAAGGCTGACACGGGCCATCCAGGGATGCAGGGCCTTTGCTGCACCGAGTGTGGACACTGGCCTAGTTTCTTCCCCCCTCCACCACTACAACATCTTACCTACAAAACACTCCTCAGCCGCCTCATCTCATCTGTTCTTTACTGTCATCCTGACCTCAGTGAACTGCCATGCTCCTCCCGCTCCTGACACCTCTGCTCTGGGCCTCCACTGCCTCCTGCGCCTGCTTTCTGTGGCGCTTTTCACTTTCTCAACAATCTATGAGTAATAAAAAGCCAAATAATTATGTTTACAATAAATATGCTGTGTCCAGAATCCAAAGGGGCACACTAAACAGATGTATGTTTAATGGTTTATTAATGGAGGGAGCAGGAAAAAAGGAAAAAGGAAAAAGGAACAAGCTCCAAATAAAATCAGTATAATCAAGCTTGTTTCCTCAGACACATCAAAGCAAACAATTCCAAAATGCAGTAATAACTGTGATTTGTATTGCCAATTGTTTTACAAGAGCACTTATCAAAAGGAAGAAATGAAAGTTCCCTCTAAGCAAACTTACGTTTGACTGACAGCAGCTGCAGGGGAGACGACCTGTTCCCATCTGAGGATATGAAAAATGGCGTTTTTGGCACATGCGGGAGTGTATGTTCTCACCTAAACGACTGTTTGATGCTCAAAGCGCGGCCCTCAGTTTCTTTTTTTGTCAGGCTGCAGAAATGACAACATACAAACATGCTATCTGCCTGTTTCAGCTTTGAGAGGATTACAGATATGAGATTAAGTTTAGGCACAAAAACGTTCATTTTACATGCAATTAAAATATGAAAAAGTCTTTCCAAATGATCCGCACATGAAACATCGTATCGAAATTTGTTCATTAATAAGAGTAAATAAGTAAATCATTGGAGCAGGAAGTTAATCACAATTAACTAACAAACGTAAACTCAAAATGAACTAAAATCTAAATGTGTGTGTTCCGGCTGTGTGAAGTGCTGAATACAGAAGGAAAAAAATATTTGGTTCCACATGGAAGCCTGAAACCAAGTCTCAGTCAGGAAGCAGCAAAAGAGTGAGCACGTGGTTAGACGGCTCTTAACAACTCACGTCACACACACCCACAGGTGAGGCAAATTGGCCTGATGACCTGTCGCAACCGCCACCCATGCAAGTCAGACAGCCAGAAATTCCAAAATTCACAAATCCCCCCAGTTTTTTTTTTTTTTGCATTGCAGTTTAGTTGTATGTTAATAATTATCTTTGCGTGACCTGTGTGCCTACCTTTTTAATTTTGTGATCCAGAAACATGAGATTCTCTGACCAGACCTTTGACCTTTTACATTACACCTCCTCTAAAAACCTCTTATCTAAGAAATGCACTTTTTAAAGAAAATCATAATAAAAACTGTTTTTTTTTGTTTTTTTTTTCTAGCAGAATGCTATTTGTTAATGACTTTTCATGTTGCAGATTGGAGCTTTTGTGCTTCGGCCAGCGATTGTAAACCCGCCATTTTACACAAACAATTCATCTCATCATCTCATCCACCCCAAACACAACCTTCAAAGCGCCTCTGGCATTTTAGCACGTTGCTCGTGTCACTTCGGGAAATTCCGGGTGGTGTGAGGTGCAGCTGGACATGACACGGTGCGTTTGTGGCTATGGAAATTTTCCATGTCAGGACGCAGCTCTGCCTCTCCCTGGCAGGTGGAAACGGTGCAGGTTGCTGTCTTGTTTGAAAGCTGGGCTATTTTCGATGCAATGGCAGTCCCGTTGCCAGACCAGCACCACCCTCACACCACCACGGCTCTTTCATGCTGCCAGCTTTATTCTCCTTCTTGGGGGAATCCTCCCAAGATACAAAGTGTGCCTCTTAATTTCCCTCGAGATGCAAGCTGGAAATATACACTAGTGATTTCCCGAGGATGAGACACAAGGAAAACATTAGTGGAGGAGATATCATACCATCTCCTTGTGCTGGGGCGGAATACCAGTTAAGTGCGATAACTTATAACGAGTCTACGTTTTTGTTTGCCATTTTGTGTTTTTTTTTTTTTTTCCCAGGCTGAGGGTGGAATTGCTGAACAGCAGAGCGCTGCAACGAGGTGTCAGCCGGTGCAGCGTGGTGAAAGAGAACCCCAGGAGACTCTGTGGCCCTGCGGGTTTGGTTTGTAGACCCGTCACACACTTCTGAGAGGTGACGCGCCTCACTGCTCCACTGAGGGAGAGCCTCTGCCATGTTTACTGTCATGTTCCGAGGTATGCTGTGTGGCTTCAAACACATCAAACGCATCTACAGGAATACTGATATTGGGAATGCCGCTGGGAGAAGCAGACATATTCCCGAAAATACACATGCCCGTGACTGCAACATGACCCCTCACAAACGGAACAAAAAAAATAAATAGTTCCGTGTTTCAACATGCTGCTTTTACAGCATCAAACTGCGCGGTCGCAAAGTCTGGTTCAGTTCCTGTTTTACAGGTTCTCCTTCATGCTGGCACTTCTGGAACTAAATTTGCCAATATCTACTTGCTGTCGGTACAGCTGTTGCCATGTTGCCATGGAAACAATGCCAACAGTAACACCTTTGTTCGGCATGTGTGAGCTGATCGGAAATGCGACTTGTTCATCTGCAGAGATTTTTTTTTTTTTACATCTCCTGCAAATGACACACTTTAATTACACTGCAAGTGTGGATAAAGCAGGTACAGAAAATGGATGGATGGATGGAAAAAAAAACTTCTTTTTTTGAAAAGAATCTTGTCAAATTAGTACGTGACACAACAAGCAGCGCGGTGCTTTGAACCTGTTCTTTCATACTGCACGCACCATAAGCAGGCTTCCAGGGTGAAGTGTCACATGATTGGGTTTGATTTATAAAGACCAGTGGAGACTGATTTCACTAGCAAAGAGCTCCCCTCCCGGCGAGCTGTTTGTAGTGTTGACGAGGGCTGAGTTGTTTGCTGTGCCTCTAGGCGTGAGGATAAGGGGGGACCAGCCTGGAGTTCCTGCCTGGCTCAGGGGGAGGTTGGACTGGATTAGACGGCTGACAGCTGGGCCACATCTCTGGAGGCGCGGGGCAGAGAGGCCCCCTGTCTGCCTGCCTCTGCACCAAGTGTCAATTTGAACATGAAGGAAGGATGGAGCGAGCCAAAGAGTAAGTAAGCGAGGGAAGCGGGGGCTACTGCCGGCCCTGTGTGGGTTGACATCAGCGGTGCATGGGCCGTACACACCGTTAGGCATCACAAAACAGACTGTTTATTAAGCGGATTTTGACTGGGGTGGGGGCTACCGATACAAAACAAAGCACCTGTACACGGCTGCAGCTCCTCACCCCTCGTGTGCAACATAGTGTGTCATCAGGGAGGCGTATAAATCTGCCCGCCTTGAACATGCTGCTGATATTTGCATCTGTTTCAGTATCAAAGCAAATCTTTTCCTCCCAAAGTCAAAGCTGGTGTTTTTATTTGACCATTAGCGCAAAAACGGCAGCAAAAGCAGCTCGCCTCAGGTGCTACCTGTACAATTATGCGCAATTGAGAGCTACAAGCCGCCTCCAAATCAAACGCAATGCTAGTTTATTTCATTTTCAAATTGAACCCGACTTCCCTGAGCCGCTGTGTTACTACCTGACAACCACTGCACCAACTTCCTGAGGAGAGTCCTTGATAAAAATATTTGATTGTAGCATGCACAACGGCCGGCATAATTTCCTTCAGCGGTGTAGCCTTAATGTGAAGAATGCTGCCATTTGAGAATCTCCTATAATAGGTTTCCTCTAATCCTGAGAGACTGCTTTGTGTATTTCCTGTGCAGAGACGCGGCCATCGCTGGGATGTGGGCTGGAGTCGACTTTATTAGCCGGCGATGTTCTAATGTGATTTATTTTTATAAATGAGTGTGGGGCTGCGATGCAATTGGGGGTGGAGGCCAGTATGTAAATACGGACCCTCATTAAACACCACCACACAACATTATCTGCTCTTCCTCTGATTGCCTGTGCGCATTAACGAGGTGCAGCCATGTCTGCTCGCTAATGACAGTGTAATGAAGAGAGAATCCATGATAAAATCATCAGAAAGGGTGACCGCTGTATTAGGAGGACCACCACCACCCATACGCTCAGGTGAGGTGCGGGCCCATCCTCCTTAGCTCCTTAGCTCAACCATTAGAGGAGCTCAGATGTAATTCAAACTTTTTCGAGAAGGAGTTTAGAACACTGGCCTTCAACCTAAGTCGATTTTTACTTCCTAAACGGTACATTTGGATCTTTTGGTGCAGTCTTCTAAACTAAACTCCCCTAAAAATAAGACCATTGTGCTTTTGAAGCTTTAAAACCATTATACTTGAGGCCAAATTTCAAATAATTTACTTTCCACAGCTCATTTCTGTCATATAACGCTCTGTAAAAATGATTATTTATTACAATATATCGATGTCACATTTCTACCTCCCTGTGAGCTATGAGTATTTACAATAATTGCCGTGTTACGCTGGATCTAAGGTTTGACCTGCACCTCGGCCTGATCCTGCACGTCATTCTCCGTTTCCGTCTTTCAAAGTTTCTTGTGAAGTCTGGATGCAGCCGTCTGGGGATTTCCAGCAGCCCATTTCTTTGTGGAGATTTGAATCTTTACGGCTTTTTCCACCAACGAGGAGATTAACCCCATAACACACAGACATCTTATAGTTGATCTGAGCATCATTAGTCCCCATTAATAACCCATGGAAGTGCAAATAGCTTATTTTATCATCTTAATTACATGACATCTGAGGTCTCCATCTAACGACGAGACTCTTTAGACTGAGAGGGGCTCTGTGACTTAGAGGTTTCCTGTGCACACAAATGTGTCAGGCGTGCGTGCACATACACGCACGTGCTCGCACCAAAAAGGATGCCACTGCCCATTAGAGAGATGGATTGACAGGAGTGCGGAATAAATCTTTGTGGCAGTGAGTCAGAAATATAAATAGAGCACCTAAGACAGATTTGTCTGTGGTGTTGATGAAGTTACCGTTGGGGGCACGGCTCTGTCTCTTTAGTAATGAGGACGACCACAAACTGTTTGCTCGTCTAATGAGGAATGATAGGTTTGGAGGTGCCATCCAAGAGAATTTGCAGCTCGCTTAAGCCTCGTCTGCTTCCTGACTTTCGACACAAACAGCAACAGCAGGACTCCTCTGTCAAAGAACCAGCCCCACCTGGTGGCTCCGAGGCACACTCTCCTCTACCCTCATGCAGAGGCTACAAAAACAGATTTATACATTAGCACCTGCTCTGCCTTGTGTGTTTTTTGTCTGCTTTCACACCCAGTGAGAGCTCTGTTTCTTTTTTCAGCTGATCTGAGCTTGTTACGGTCTCATTTATTCAGCCCTCTCCATATTAAAGTGCTGATAGTGCTGCTAAAAAAAACCTACCTTCACGTCAAAGCGCTTCTGCATATAATCTTTTTTAAGTGCCTGTAATCAAAACTTAGTTTCCATAAGAAAAAACACCATTACCAGCAGCGGAGTCATTTTAATTAGATCAATAAATGCTGGTAAAATCAGGTAGGCAGGGGAGGGAAGGTATGCCCCATTATCCGTTTTATCATCAAAGCGTGCCTTGTGCTAATTATGCTAGCAGAGCCCAGTCAGAGCCGCGCCACCAGAGACTGATAATAGAGGACTGCCTAGGGTTACAGTGATTGCACGCCGCAAACTCCCTGTCTCGGACAGGTTGCTGATATTTGTGCCAACATGGAATGAAAAACAGCATTAAGAATGTGCGACAAGAACGCCGTGTTTGAGTTTGAGAGCCGGCGTCCCATTAGAGCGCTATTGCTAATCAATGCAAGGCATTATAGGTGGCATAAATCACACTTTGACACCTGCTGTATGGGTCGTTAACAGAAAAATCACCAGGGAGATGCAGACAAAAGCAGAAAAAAAAACAGACACACAGAACAAATACTGCTAGCACACTGTTAGCACTATCAAAGGTAAGTTGAAAGGTTTTGTGACGTCAGTGACTCCTGCATTTCACAAAAAAAAACCCCACTGCTGATGCAGAGCCACAAACACAGACCTGCATGCTTTCAAACGGCGTAATCAAGGCTTGTCTGATTATATTTGTGATTTGCGTTGACCAAACAAACATGGACCACCGGAGAGCTGCTCCTCAAATATTAGAGGTTTCTGTGAACATTTTTAATGGAGGATGTAGTTATTCTGAGTGGAAAGACGTGCAGCAAAGTGCGCACGCAGGCATTTGTAACCTGAATGTGGTACAGAGGGGGACCATCTGAAGACTCACAGGCCCTTTGATGTCTCCTGAATATGGGCATAATGCATGTGTAATTAATAATCCATTTGCATATGATGAACTAGGGCACTTAGTCAATGTTCTCGGGATACAAATACCTGAGGAAAACAATAACAACGGAGAACATTAAAAAGGGGAGTCTATGCAAAAAAAGACAAATCTATGGCCCGCTTCGGATTAGAAATACATTAGCAGCTAATTATGTCCTAATTGCCAATATTTCAGCAGGTGTTTGTACTTAACCAGTGGTAATGCCCTCCTGGAACAGGCTCATCAAGGCTATCCTCGGGTGAATTGCACCAGCCCTAGGTGATTATGATGTGACAGGGTGGTCAAAAAAAAAAAACAACAACGTGTAGGACAGTAATGACGACAAGGAGGCAGCAACAGCACCAATAATGACGAACAGAAACGTTAACAGCAACGCCGGGGATCTAAGAAAGGAGGAAGGTGAGGAGGGGGGGTGTGCAGAAACTATGTCAACCTAATTGTAATTGTAATGCAGAAATGCACCGATCAATAAATAAAACCTTGCCGTAGAGAGGGGATATTAGCGCTGAGAGCACACAGTTTGAAGAGGAGTATTAATTTTTTGCCCAAATATTTTCAAAGCAATCAGAGACTCCAGGAGGCAGAATTCTCTCTCCTAATCAAACAGCAAATGTAACCCAGCGCTTGATTAAATATTGAGCTTAGAACTTTCAGATATCTTTTTTCATTGGCCTGCTGGCATTTGACAGCGAGGGAGCATCAAACTCCCATAAAGTCCCTGGAGCCGGGCAGATCTGGAGAAGTGCCGGGCCCATGGAGTGAGATGGAAATAGAAAATGAACAGACAAAGTTTTTGGGGTCTCCATGCGGTCGAGTAGCGTGCAGCTGCGCAAGCCAGCCAGGTCACCGGTTTTTATTGTTGCAGGACTGGTGTCAGTCCTGACTTATTGCGAAGCAGTGAAAGGAAGTGGAATGTGCTTTGGCCTATTGTTAAAGCTGTTCATCACTTTGAAGACTGTTATCTGAAAAAAAACTGAAACTGAAAAATGGCCACTTTGGGGTTTGAGTCTCCCTCTACAGGTTATGAGCTTGTGGGTTGTAAAGGAGCAAATATACTTATATACTTATATTTTTAGGTAATTGCATCTACCTGGAGGAATGCTGCAGCTCGATCGCTACGCACCTCGTCTTTTAGATTACTTCCCCGGTTCTTAGTTTAATACCCAGCGTTGCGTTGACTTTTTTCCTCCCTGTTTTTTTTTTTTTTTGTTCCCCCCTCTACTCTCACTATTGTATCGTTCGACCTTGAGTGAGACGCTGTCGGGGTGCTTTTTTAGAACATAAGCATTGCAGTTTCCCATAATCCACTGGGAGCGATGAGGTGAAAGCTGCAGCCCAGTAGCACTCTGAGTGGCTGGCAGCGGATCAAAAGCAAACGAGGTTCCTGAGCTCATTCCAATTATAACGGCACACACTATCAACTACAAATACAAACAGCACGTAAGTGATAGTGTTGGTGGCCTGGAGGACGGCTGCCAGAGAGCAGGCAGCATGCTAATCAGGATAACTCTTGCCATGGGCTATTTAGGGAATAGCCTCTTATCCCGCCGACTCCCCCATGCCTCCGCCAGGGAGACGAAAAAGAAAGAGGGGAGTGAATTCCCTGAGTGCCCAATCCAAGGACAAAATATTAGAAAATGGATCTTTATCTTTGCTCTGGGCCAATATCCATATTAATTATAAGATCACTGCGTCTGCACTGAATAAAATATAAATAGATTTGTGAAACCTACAAATGACCATCCTCTGCCCTAGTTTGTTGTTATTATGCTAATTTGGTTATAAAATAAAGCAAAATATCCAAAAGGATTTTACTCCGGGTGAATCTCATGCTGCTCTTATGTATTATGACCCTTGTTTTGACCTTTGCGAGAGGAAACGGAAAAGAAAAAAAACGCGAGATTCTCATCTGTTTGAACGTCATCCCACACTGCTCGATGCAATTAGTCTGAATATTTGTGACAACACCTTCCCAAGCATTGCATTATAGTCAGCCAGTCCAGAGAGGTGATTTATATCAGGTGGAAAACCATGGAGGAGGGAGAGGAAGTGAGATGTTTTGGAGCAGCTGCCCCCCCCCCCCCAACCACCCTCTCACGGACAACCCCTCAGAGTTTGGCGACTCTCCAGAGCCATGCGGGGGTGGCGGGGTACGGCGGGAGCCTGAGCGCGAGGCGCACATTGTAGCACCGCGGGACCCCACCAGCTCCGGCCTGAAGGCACAACTCTCAAGGACACACAGAACTGGGGCAGAGAACTTCCAGGCTTCCCACTGGTAGGTGCAGGCTGAGAGAGAGAGAGAAAAAAAGGGCAAAGTTTGCAAGCATGTGTTGCTAGGAGAGATGCACGGATTGTCCTGATCAGCAAAATAATTTAAAAACAAAGAGGTCTAACCTGCAGCTAGACTGTAACCATGGAGACAAGCTTCGTAAAGGAAATACAAAACTGAAACCACGTGACTGTACGTTAATATGTTTGTGTCTCTGTGAGCTCTGTGATCTCTTAGTCAAACACAATTACTGACATCACAGCAAGCGATACGTGTACATCAGTGGTTCAGCCACCCTCATGGTGCCGCCGAGGGAGGAAAGATTCGGGGTTTATGCATACAAATAAAAGCGTAATCTGAGAAATGCAAATGGTGGCTTGCTGTTAAACTAAATCCAGGAGTTTTGCAGCGCGAGGGATCATGGTCTCCCTCATAATCTGCAATAAAGATGAAATATTTTCCACAAAAGAGGCTAAATCTTTAGCGTCGCTGATAGCAGCGGAGCAGCAGCCCTTTCTTCCAGCAGGAGATGTGGCTGATTGCAGACCGGCCCCCACTTTTCCTCTTCATCAGAGGGAAGCAGCCACGCTGATCTGAGATGGAGTACCCCCAACCAGAACTGACCACATTGACCCATTCCACCATCCTGGGCCTCTAATGGAAGTCCCGGGCGTCCAGACGCCTCCCCTGCTCAGACGCGGACATCAAGTAGGGCTCAGCTCATCATTGGGAACAGCGGGCCGCGCGGCCCTCCCTGCCTCTCCCTGGGACTGCCTTTTTGGGAACATTGGGGCAAACGTGTCCAGATGAGCACGTTCTAATTTGCAGGCCCAGGTTAATGCTCTGCCAGGAGCCCCGGAGGATCAATAGCTTTATTTCCCTAAAACGCCGGCGTGGTGAGAAGCAGCTCACGGGGTGCTTTTAATACCGGCGTAGTTCAAGCGATGACTGGCTGGTATCGATTGTGCCCATGTGGAACTACGTGCACCTTCTGGGGAAGGATCTATTTGTTTCACCCAGGGCTGAGTTGGGAGCTCCACTGGAAGAGGAGCGAGCTCAGCCAATGGAGGCTGCCAAAAACATCAAAACAGCTATGTTTACAGATTACCCAAAGGGAAAGCAAATTACCGCAATTATATCGGGCTGCAGGAATACGATGTCAGCGAACCTGCCATTTCACTTAGACATGACTTTTATCAGAGTGGAACACACCCTGACAATCACGGGGATTCAAAACCAGGCGCTGCACGTCAGATACGTTCTCTTTCCCATTTGTGAACGGTCAAAAATCTTCGTGGCCCTAATAGCTGCTGCTAAGGCCTATGCGGGAAGCATGTATCTGGCGCACGCTGATGAACATGTGATTCCGTCTCCACCCCCCATTATTTTCCCAAACAATGCCAATTAATCAATCTTTGTAAACACGGCAAATTGCTTCACAGAAAACTCATTTGCCCCCGCAGCATTTATCTCATACATCGGCGTGGAGACGAGGCGCGGTGCGTCCAAATCGCAGGCCTTTTGTTTGCGGCCTCCCTGACATATTCACGACTGGGGCCATAATAGTCAGATTCCTGTTCTATCCCCCAGAGAGGACGCGGAGAATGGTGTCACATCCAATTACTGCGGCGCAACGCTGAGGTAAATCAAAACTGGTGCCGTGAACTCAGAAGTCTGAGGTGCACACAGACACACACACACACACACACACACACACACACACACACACACACACATCCTTGTACTTCTATCTTTGTGAAGACTTTCATAGATGTAACGTATTAGCCAGCCCGTAGTCCTAGCCCTAACCATCACAACTAACCCCCACACACACACACATGCATGGCACAGGAGCAAAGCAAACAGTTATATCAACACTGATAGAATATTGGAAAACACATTCTCGGGCAACTGCAGGTCATGTATGGATTACAGAGGGAAATGGGATTGGCTGGAGGCTGCTGGCTGTTGCCCCCCCCCCCCCCAGATTAACTGACACAAGGTCTGGCGGTGAGACAGGCTCACACTTCTACAAATATGGATTCATTGCATGTGTAGATATTGAAATTGCAGATGCAGACGAAAGCTCTTCTCCTGGGGGGGGGGGCGGTACTTAGCCATCCTCTCAAAGGTTCCGCGGAGTCGAATAAATGCCTTCGTCTTTGGAAGGGGCCCCGGCGGTTGGGGTGCACAGCCCAGTTCCACCCTGCAGCGGCTGCGAAGGCTCCTGCCCAATAAAATAGGCTGCCTCCCCAGGGCCCCTCCCTGAAGCCTCCAGTCAACGCTTGTTTTTGCACCATTTATTTAGTGTGACACATCTCCAATTAAACTGTGGAGGCTGCTGCATTTCCCCCCCATAACTACCTCTTATACCTCCCTATAGACTTTCTGTCACACTGAGGGTATGGTTATGAGAGAGAGAGAGAGAGAGAGAGAGAGAGAGAGAGAGAGAGAGAGAGCGCCTGCCAGCTATGATCACAATGTCATTTTCCCCTCAGTGGTTCAGTGCATCCTTTGAAAGGTACCCTGAATTATAATTATCAAAATATTGAACGAGATAATCATCGTCTTAAATGATGCTGCCACTTCTCCGTTTATCTGAGCACGGGATAACACGCACGGCTGACGCGCACCTGCGAGCCTCTCTGAAGAACTCATTTACAGCTATTTTGTAAAAGATTGAGCTCTGTGATATGACGTGAACTCACCATTCATCTCACAGATTCAAACTCGTTCAAAGACCCTTCAGGAGTCTCCTTGCCACCTCTTCCTCCAACGCGCACCCGCCTCCACCTTCCACCCACCCACCCAGCCAGCCAGCAGCCCCAAACCCAGTCGCAGGAGGAGTGACTTTGTCCGACCCCGATGCCGTCTGCGAGAGCACAGCTGAGGGCAGCAGCTGCCAGGGAGGACTGGTGGGGGAGCGCCCAAAACGCAGGCTCTGCCAAGCGGAGGGGGCCAGGGGGAGCCCCAGTGGCAGCTGGGTAGGGTGGGGCGGCCAGCTGTGGAGCAGCAGGATAGTGGGCAGGCGAGGAGATGCCACTAAGACCCGAGCAGGGATACACAGGTGTACAGATATTTAAAAAAAAAAAAAAAAAAAAAAACCCTTCACACGTCTCCTTTTTAAAGGCATGCAGCTGATGAGATGTCCAAGCGGACCCTCAGCATCAGCACCGAGGCCTGCTTCATGCCGGCGCGCCTCTCGTCACGTGCCGTGGCCACACATCTGGTGTGCCATCTGTGTCCCTCCGCCCCCAGCGTGACAGGTAGCCCCTCCGTCTCTCTGGAGGGAACAGTAGGGGGGAGACGGACACGGAAAGTAATTTTGGGCGAAAATGTGCTCTGGACCTCTCTGCGTGCATCTGGACAGGACAGACACGCCGCTGAGCGGCGCGGGGGTCTTCAGCGGATGAAGATGCATCTGTCACGCCAGTAAATTGTTTCATATTATCCAGATAAACGAGTAAAAACACACGTCCAGACTATAAATAACACACCCCAGTGTATATTAAAGATTTCTCCAATTTATTGTACAGTTATACATGACACAGATGAGAGCACTGGGTTTGGGTGCAGAATGTAAAACTGCCATATAAATATTGTGTGAGGACACGACTCCTCCTTTATGCTGCTGTACATCCTGGAATCCATCATGTCTGCACCAATGAACACATATCAAGCCCCCGACATCACAAGCTGAGAACATTATTTTCACATCTTATGTTACATATTTGACAGCAACTGTAATATTCACAAACAACACTATTTGAATGACATCAACTCATGACGTTTATTTAAAAGAAAAGATGAATCCAGCGCGACGACACCAAACAAAAACAAGGTACGTGTCAGAAATATTTATTGTAACGTTTGATCTTTGCCATTTGCAGTCAATGGACAAGACTGAGGTGCTTATAAAAATAGTAACAAAAATAAAACACAAAGAGAGACCCTGCAATAGAATCTGCTACACACCACCTCTTTCCCAGTCCGCTGATCATTACCGAGTAACATCAAAGAACTGAAGTAGATGAGGTTTTTCATCATTTCAATCATAGTAATTCAATATTTTAATACACGGACCACCCCCCCGTTTGTGTTTTAAAACTTCTCCACATGATATTTTAATACAAAAAGTTGTCACTGAAGTAGCAGATTACACTGAATACTTACACAAGTCAACATAACAAATAAAAAAAAAAAAAAAAAAAACATGCTGGATGGAACATTGTTTTAAAAAAATTGACACATACACTTCATGAAATAACACAGCTTTAGTACTAGTTCTCAATGTCTTATACAAAGTTAACTTGATCTAAAAAGCATAAAATATATTTTTACATCGTCACATACATCACATGTACCATGGCCTATAGCAGGAAGTTCATCTGGTGCCTTATTTCCAGCTCCCACACAGTTCCTGACTGCTGGCATTATTGCTTCTTATGAACAAGGAGCAGGTAGGGGGGGACACAGAAATGAAGCACCAGAACAGATTAAAAATGTACATTTAAATTACCTCTGAAATCCAAATGTTTTGTGAGCATGTTTCACAATCTGCAATGCTAAAGGATAAGGCAGTTCCATTTTTAAGGCATTGCTGCTTTGAGACATACCGGAGCAGAGAGTGAGTCGTGTTTGTACTACCCAGTCGATGTACACGTACATGGGCGAATAAGAGCTATGTGAGAGCCCGAAGAGAGGGGAGAGAGTGTTCCGCATTTAAGTATTTTTGTGTCTGAGAGGATCTCAACGAGCTACAACTGTCAGTTAGGTCTGTTCAGCTGCTGACCAAAGGCCAATGCTGAGCCACACCTGAGCAGAGGTGTTGTGGGGGGCTGCTGCTGTGACCCACTCTCATTGCTGGTAATTTCCATACTGGCCCTGTAGAGAAAAATGCAACAGATTCATTTTAGTGACATTCTCACAAACAATCAATGAGTTAAAAAATAATAATAATCTTGACAAGGGTGACAGCAAACATCTGTGGTTTCAACCATAGCCTACTGCAAACAAGGATTTACGACTGCGTTTGCAGGTGTTGACCAGCAGGTGGCAGCAGAGCGTCACAACTGATGAGCTCTGAAGTCTTGTGTATGGACATACATCAGGTTCGTGCAGCAGAATAACTGACGACAGTACTGCCTATTCAACAGTGGACACTAGCTCTACAAATCAGTGCAAGAACAGTATTGGATGCATTTCTACACAGGGGTCGAAGTAAGATTTACAACAATGGAAGGCATTCAATTAGACAGACATGAAAATTTGTATATACTGTTATATATATATATATATATATATATATATATATATTTATATATATTTAACATTTTCAGCAATTATGCATTACATTTCAGCAGAAAAAGCACGCTGTGTTTCTGGACCTCTTGACTGAAAATTCGACCCCTGGTTAATAACAAAATAAAATAATAAAATAGCACAAGGAAAGAGAGAAAGATAAGGATAGAAGAGAGAAACATGGCAGAAAGAGACAGAAGAAACAAATGCAAATTAAGGCTAGGTGGTCAAAAAATCTAGATTGGACATTGAGGTCTTCACAGCAACCATTACCTTTGCTTCTTACAGAGCTAGTCAGGGGTTCAAATCCCTGGGTCTTTATTTCCTCATGTGCCCCTGAATATTCAAAGATAAAGATATCAAAGTGTAGCTGTGGTCCCCACATAAGACCACAGGAAATACAGGGCAACAAAGATCTCCCTTGAAAACACTAGAGCAGTCTGCATCAATTTAAAGGAGGAATCTTTATATTAAAACCCCCCATGTTCTACGGGAGTCCTCATATTTTATTGTACTGCCACATAAGCCAGGACATACAGCTCAGAGTAATGACTAACACATTGGTTAGACTTTTCTGCATTCAATATAACCACAAACATGATGAAAGCATGCACATTATGCTTCCTATGAATATTTAACTTCACTTACCCTGCTCTCTGATGTTAAAACACAAAACATCGTAAATCATAAGAGACAGACTAAGACAAATGTAGAGGCGAGCCTTAGTGACCGTCCGCTGTCGTGGCTATACTCACCTGGTCGTAACCGTAGGGGCGCTGCTGCTGGCCCTGTGGAGGTCCAGGCTGAGGGGGACGATAGGCTCCGTACTGCTGTCCCTGCCCCTGAGGGTAGTTGGGATACTGCCCTGGACCGCTCTGGGAGGGGCCTGAAAGCTCAAGAATCCGTTTTATAAAGACGTGGAAGGAATTACAACAATGTGTGAACAATAAAGTTTTGACTTCAATACTAATCAAACTGTTTTTGTCGGATCTCTCTATAAACCAACAAGGAGCGAAGTGTTCAAAGGCATGAAGAGTAAAAACAGCCCAAAGTTTTGCTCATTAGCCGGTTCCATTTCCTACTTGTTACTCCGTAAACTCGGGGGATTTGGGTAGTTTTCTATCACTAATGGGCTGCGATTAAAAAAAAGCTGATGGATGACAAAGAGGGTGGTGGATATGTTGGACCCTTTTGTTAAGACTGCCTCCACCACTGCTGCTACAGTGGTGAATAACAATGAGGGAGCCGATGTTGGAGCCAGCCAGTGGTTCCCTAATGCAAAAAGACATCAAGGATTCTGTTGGTCTTCATTAGAGAAACAGGCTTCATTAAAATAATAATAAAAAAAAAAATCAGCCCCCGTGCACTGTTGCTTCCCATGCAGGTGCTGGGAAGGACCGGGCAATGCTTGACTGGGGGCCCAAGTCAAATGAGGCCCACGCAGCATCGTTAGTCGTTCATAACGCCTCTCGCTGTCGAGCAGAACCTTGTGGGGGCTCGTGAGAAAATGTGCCTGTGCCAGATAAATCTCACCTCACAGCCTCTGCTTCTCAGCTAGCTCATTACTAAAATGAGCTCCAGTGACAGGAGGTTACTTTTTAAAACACAGACCTGGTTGTGTATACAGAACGTTTTAAAACATCCTTCAAACAGGAGGAAGCACCAAAAGCTCAGTTAGGAATCCATCCCCCATCTGCATCCATCCAAAATTACCCATTTCTACTATTTCTAAATACTAATGTTGGTGTCTGCTATCACTAGTTCAACCTCTGCAGTTACAAGGAGCTGACGGCGCCCCCTACAGGAGAAGGACCGACTCACCGTAACCCTGCTGCTGTGGTGGGTAGCCTTGCTGACCCGGGTACTGCTGCTGAGGTGGGTAGCCCTGCTGCTGGGGAGGGCCCTGCTGGTATGGTTCCTGCTGCTGGCTGTACTGGGCGTTACCTTTGGGGAGGAACAGCACACAATGTGAACCAAGAGTGTGAGCAAAGATGACAAGGAGGCGTGAAATGATTGTGTGTTTTCTGTTACTTTTCATTAGGAATTGATGCTGAAGCTGTAAGAATTCATTGGCTTTGTTACAAAATACAACACAACTGTGTGGCAACATTCTCCAAACAAAGGTTGTTGTTGTGGTGTTAGAAAAAAGGCTAAAACTACATGATGCATGCTGTGGTGAGACATCAGCCAGAGAAAAGAAAGGAGTATGAAGTACTATTTTAAAGCTAAAATGATGTGTTTTGGTGTTCAGCTTTTATACAATGGTTTATGGAAAAAAAAAAAACTTCTAGTCAGAATCCACATTATAAACAAGATGCATTTCTGTCATTAAATCCTCCTCTAAGTCACTGATCTCTGTTCAAATGTGTGAGCTCAAGAAGGCAAAGTGCCACCGACGTGGATTATTTATCGGGGTCGTCCAGGCAGTTCCCATCGTGATGCGACAATATGACATACAGACAAAGCCCCTCCCTGCCCATTTTCCTGCCCCTGACTTTTCCTTCACTATCAGGTGGAACACAAGCCTTAAGAACTGAAACTTTTCTCTGCTCAAAAACAATTTGAAATTCCCAGAAAATAATGAAGAAACTGAAATACTGTTTTTTGGCACAGTCTCTTTGCATCATTTGTGTTTTAACACAGTTCCTGGGTTTTTTTTGGTTCTGTTCAGATTGTAGGGTTCTCCTACCTTCTGAGGCTCCCTGGCCTGCGTGACTGTACTGGTCCCCATAGTAGTCTTCCTGCCCTGGGTACTGCTGAGGGGGTCCTACATACACATACACACAACATACACACAAGTAGATTCAAAGGATTGAAGGACTGGCTTGTGTGAGGGTAGGAATAGAGAAGATGGATACCTTGCCTCTAATTGTTAGAAAGAGTTCTTTAGATCACTTATTTGTTGTCTCTTTTTTGATTGGAGGTTTTATTTTACATGTTTAGACCTCAGGAGACTGATCTAAAGTAGTAGAAATGGAGGAAGTAGAGAAAAGGAGTAGGAAGAAATGCGGTTTGTTAGAAGCACCATTCACAGCTTTCACCCCACAGACACTGACGGCTTTACCTTGTTGTGGAGGTCGGTATGGTGGCATGGGCCTCTGTCCCATGACGTGGTTGCCTTGGTTAACCTGGCCCATCATGCCCATCGGGTTCTGCTGTCCTTGATAGTGCTGTCCAGCACCACCAGGGGGCATGCTGTACTGTTGGGAGGGGGGCTGCTGGTGCATCATGGGCCCTTTAGTACAACAAAAAGAGTGAGAAAACCCAAAGCTGCCGGAAACTCTGTAATATAATAATAAAAACAATAAAAATAATAATAATAATAATAATAAGAAGTGGTACCTTGATTTGGCTGCATGTTCATGTTTGGCCGAGGTCCGTAGTTTCCCATGGGTTGCCCCTGGGTCATGTTCATTTGGTTCTGTGCTGGCATGCCTTGGGAAGAGGGGACAGTGTGATTGTAACCACCCATGGAACCGTGGCTGCTGGGCGGCATGTTCATAGAGCCGCTGGGCATGTTGGGGGGCTGATTGGGACCTGGCCCGGGACCTTGCATGGGCATGTGATTTGGTCCTGGGAAGTAGCAACACAAATGAACGGTGACGCTCCTGGAAAAGTCCAGGAATTTTTAGCAGACACAGACTCAATTCCATCAAGTTGTGTAAATGTTAAGAAATAAACCAAATTAATACCCTTGGCCACAATCTATCTGCCTTCAATGTAAAACTGGCATCATCATGACACAGTGAGCTTTAGATTACTATGCAATTACAATAACTCTGCTGAACTATACAGGGCTATATACAGAGCATCATCAACCAGAGTATAAGTCCAGGACCACCAAAGCTGGCGAAATGGTGACATCATCGTACAGTGGAAGGACCTCTCTCATACTTCTGTGGTGTTGCTAGGCAACCCAAGTGAGACAAGGAGGAGAAAGGAAGACGGAAGAACGAGGGAGGGAAATTTCAGGGTGATGGTTCACTTACCAGGCATCTGTCCATTCATCTGGTTCTGCATGTGAGGGGCTGGAGGGCCACCACTGACCATACCATCAGCGGGCATGTTGTGACCATGAGGTGGCTGTGGCGGGGGTCCACTTTGGTTCATTCCACCAGGGCCCATGGGAATATTCTGAGTGGGCGGCTATGGGGAAATAACAAAAAAAAAAAAAAAACCAACAAAAATGGTAAATAATATAGATATTGAGACAACACATTTATAAACAACCAATATAGACAAATGACAGCTAATGTAAAATGCTGTATTCAACAGGACAATTACAACTTGACACCAGTCCGATTCATCGGAAACAAGGTCACAAATCTAATAAAAAAAAAGTGCAACATCAATAATTTTAATTGAATTAGCATCAGATTTAAAATAAATACATTAAAAATACATTTCATTGATAGATAGATAGATACATAGATAGATAGATAGATACTTTATTAATCTCCAAGAGAAATTCACATTTCCAGCAGCTTGAAAGTGGAAACACAAAAGGGCATGCAAGTCTCGGGAGAATAATAGATATTTAAACAATAAATACCAAAACTAAGCTAAAATACTAGATCGTAAATACTAAAAATACAATGTGCTAGACTGTTGCTATAATTTGCAAAAACTCTGACCCATGATTGGTAGAGTGCTAGCAAAATAGTCCCTAATATCAATCAGCTTCCACAACTAATGTGCCAGGTTTTCTTTTAAACAAGGACTGTAACAATTATGACAGTTACATGCCCATAATCTACAAATACACCCACAATAAGAAAAAAATGAAATCATCAATTTGAATACAACTAGTTTGTATTATCGATTGAATCCAAATTTATGAATCTATTCTCATTCGCTTTTTTAAAATGTGCAGTAACGTCTAAACTATGAGGAAACATCAAGAGATTAAATTAACTATTCTCTTGTACTCATGTCAACCACAGAAAAACACATCATAATGTTACACAAATACTTGACATTCACTCCAAACGGCCAGTGACAATACTCACAGCAGGGAGGAGGGACTGCATGTTTTGATTGGAGTCTGCTATCGTCGCCAGGTACACCAGGTTTCTGTGCAACATTTGTTGATATCTGTGCAGGTGGAAATTCACCAATACAGGTCGTGAGAAAACGTGAGATTAAATAGAGCAGGTAACGTAAATGAGGGGAAATTTGTTCCTACTTACTGTGAACATTCTGCAGTTTTTCCTTTACTTTGGAAGTCCATTATACACTGGATGAGCTGGTTGTTTTCGTCAAGTAACTGCACAGATTTTCACCATGTGTTAATATAGAGTAACACAATGATTAAAGTATTAATGAATAACGAGAATTTTGGCCATGCCGATCATTTAAACCCCAATGTCAAGCTTTTTTTTTTTTTTTTTTTTTTTCCTTCCATGGTAGAGTGCGTTTGTTGCTAACAAAAGACGCATTTTGCTAGCTAGCTGCCCTTAGCAAATGAAACCATGGGCCTTTAAATACAATTTCATGTTAGTCCTTTCAATCTAATCAAGACCCGCCGTGCAAACACGGGACCATGATTCCGGGTGAATTCATATTCACCGCGCTTTGACCCTGTAAAATCGTTTCCGATCTATTCAGTCAGCCCTGGATGGGCACTGTTACAATGATTAGCCACACAGCTAGCAGTCTGATGCTGTAGCCTCCATTCTGAGACGCGCTAAAAAGATGAATTACCTTTTGTATTCCAGCGGGTGTTATATCACCTTTCCCACGCTGCCTGTGAGGTGTAAACGCCACCGACATAGTGATACTTGGTAAAATAAAATAAACTAGAGCATAAAAGTCAAATGTCTGCACAGAGTTAACAAATCAGTTACAAGTCAACCTAACCGAATGGGATGAAATTTTGTAATGCATTGAACCTTGTGGGGGGTGATATATGTAACAGAATCATGGTTGCCATCGTTATTTATTACAACTATGAGGTTGACAAGAAATCGTCAGGTTCGATGGAAATAAATAAAACAATAACGAGACATTTAACTCTATCGGTAAATGTACGCAGATTTATTTGTGTCAATTACTTACTGCTTCACCCATTTATTTTCAATAATGGAACCGTCTGGTCTAGTCCAACATATGACAGGAAATCGCATGTACGGCAACAAGAGGATCTTTAGAACGCTATTCTTCTGTAATATACAGTTATTAGCAATAATTAGCAATAATTTGGTAAATATTGCATAAAACTCTACATCAACGATTTTTAGTTCCAGTTATATGTGGTAAATTTAATTCACATTGCAGCCACTGTGTTTAACAAACATTAAACCACACAAAGTCAATTTAAAAAAGGTATGGGTCTCCATCTTATTTTAGAATCATATTTTAATTTCGACTATCTTGGCAACAATTATTTCGCGTAGCATTCAGGAAAAAACATGTTGTAAATACAGTTTTGACCCTAGTTTTGGAATCGTCCGGGTTCATAGTGTATGCACATGCGCAGTTTACCCGCACACGACAGAGCTCAATACAGTTAGCTTATACTAGCGGAATAATTTGTTGAAGTACTGTTTTTTTGTTCTAATTGTACGCACATCACAGTACAATGGCAGCAAGGTATGACAGGGCCATCACTGTATTTTCACCCGATGGTCACCTCTTTCAAGTGGAGTATGCACAAGAAGCTGTAAAGAAAGGTTCCACGGCGGTAAGTTTTAAAATGAAACTAATTTCTAAGCTAACAATAGCTATAGTTAGCTAGCCAAACATCTAAACTAAATTGTAATCATTTAAGTTGTAAGTCTCGTCGCTACTGCAGTATGTTACCAATTTTTTGGAAATGTAAAGTGTGTGTCCTTTGTGTTGTTTAATAAATACTAATTGAAAGCTGTGCTGAAAGTTTAACATGAAAGCTACTTCTCGCTGTGTCACTCTCACAAGTTTCGTTTTCAGTGTTCATACAAATTTACCCTGATGGTAGTTCGCAGATAAAAATGCAAAAAAGTAACGTTATTAAGGTCTTGCATCACTTGCAGGAGTCTCTGTTAGGATTTAAAAGCACATATACTATTACATGCATTTTTGATATTGACATCCCGGATTTTCTCAAAAGCACGACGTGTATTTACTGTGATATTACTAATTACTGGAAAATAATTAGATGAAAGTTTTTTTTTTATTGTTTCACATCACTGTATAATTAACTTTTCTGTCGATTATTTTATTCTACACAGGTGGGGATTAGAGGTAAAGACATCGTTGTACTTGGTGTTGAGAAAAAGTCCGTTGCAAAGTTGCAGGAAGAAAGGACTGTCCGAAAAATATGTGCCCTGGATGAGCATGTCTGCATGGCATTTGCAGGTAATTTAAAAAGAATATAACATATTGTTTACTTGATGTGGATGCATATGAAATTCTATTCTAAAAATCTCTTTCTCTCTTTTGTAAGGTCTGACAGCAGATGCCCGTATAGTGATCAATAGGGCTCGCGTTGAATGCCAGAGCCACAGACTAACCGTTGAAGACCCAGTCACAGTGGAATACATCACACGCTACATAGCGACGCTGAAGCAGGTAGCATTTTCGATCATTTGTTGCCAAGCTATGGGAAGCCACTTGTGAGATTTTTAGATGGGAACGATTGCATTTCTCTTTGTTATGATGGCAGCGCTACACTCAAAGCAATGGGCGGCGGCCATTTGGGATCTCTGCTTTAATTGTGGGATTTGATTATGATGGAACGCCCAGGCTGTATCAGACGGACCCATCAGGAACCTACCATGCCTGGAAGGTCAGGAGGTTTATATTGTCTCTTCATTTATTCATTGTTTTGTTATGCCATCAGTGCACAAATTATTTTGTCTTGATTTTGGGGGGGAAAAGGCAAACGCAATCGGACGCAGTGCAAAAACAGTAAGGGAGTTCCTGGAGAAGAACTACACAGATGAAGCCATTGCTGGAGACAATGAGGCCATCAAGCTGGCTATCAAAGCCCTGCTCGAGGTAGGATGTTTTAATATTTCTGTCAAACGTTTCTGATGTACCTGCCTTTAAAACAGGAATACCTCAGCGACACGCAAACATTTCTAATGACATTCTTTAAATTATCACTTTGAATGTAAAAGTAGTTCTGGACCTGACATAAAGAAGCCTTTCATGTGAGAGCTCAAACTTCTCTAAGCTGTTTGACGGAGAACTTAAATCAAGTTAGAATTAGAATTTTTATTTTTTTGTTTTATTTATTTATTTATTTATTTTTAACAGTTGTCTCTCATGGACCAGTTTTAAAAAACACCCCCACATATATAAATGTTTGACCAAAGTCTAAAAATACTACATTTGGCTGTCAGTAAAGTTCTTTAGGAGAAGCTCTAGAAGAGTTTGAGACCATGAAAGTGACTGAGGTCAAGGGAGAATTTGGTTGGCTGCTGACACCGTCTGTCCTCTCTCAGGTTGTCCAGTCAGGTGGGAAAAACATCGAGCTCGCTGTCATCAGAAGGAATCAGCCGCTAAAGGTGATTTGCTGACGATTCCTAAATCGTCTGTCTCGATTTGAGGTTTTTCATTTAAAAGTCGCTTTTTTCTTTCAGATTTTGGAATCCAAGGAAATTGAGGCCCTGGTGGCTGAGATTGAGAAGGAAAAGGAGGAGGAGGCAGAGAAGAAGAAGCAGAAGAAAACAACTTGAGTCAAAATTTAAGATAAAGGAGCATAAAAGTCACAGGTGTGCTACATCCAGAAACGTAATGGAACCGAATTATAATAAACCTGAGTTGTTTGTAGTGTGTTTGTCGTTAATAGCCTGACTATGAGTAATATTGTCTTTGCTAATAGTGCAGTAAATGGTAGAGATCGGAGGGAAAATGGCCACTACTTGCCTTTCTTCTCTCTTTATTGATTATTCCAGCAGATCCTGTGATAAAGATAACTACTGTCTAAAACAGCACTAGCTACAGTATAGTGTATGTGTGTGTGTGTGTGTGTGTGTGTGTGTGTGTGTGTGTGTGTGTGTGTGTGTGTGTGGCCGTGAAGCTCAATAGTTTTCATTTATCAGCGTTCTTGTCAGAGCCAGAATAAGAACGGAACAGAGTGCGTGTCTTCGATTGCTTTATAAAGCGCTCACCTCTCCCTCAGTCATTTAAAACAAATTAGCGATGAGCGAATGATGTGTCTAATGGAGGCCCTGCGAGACCCCGTTCTGCTCCTCTCCCCACTCTATTTTTTTTTTTTTTATTTCACCCTAAATTCGCTTATCAAGCAGCCGCTGCTCTGAATTCTGAACGACACAATTATGGCCGGCGGTGTGGTAGGGCTGCTTAATGGGATCCTGGCCCCAGACCCCAGTGGGAACTTTCAGTGACTTTAATCTGGAGCCCTTTGAAAAGTTGCGCAGCGCTGTGCTGAGGAGCCCCGGGGGATCCCTCTGACTCTCACCAAAGACATAATGGTGAATGGTAAAGTCCTTCATTTAGAATCGTCTCCCCCAGCCAGGATTTTCAAACTAGGTGCCCCGGCCGCCTGGACTACAGAGCAATTGGGACTCTGTGTGCCGTTTGTCTTGTTTGTGAGTCTTGGGATCATGTCAGGAGAATAATTAATCCTGCAGTATCACTTCACGTACAACCGGCTCTGTCCCTGTGTGGGTTCCAGGCCTGCTGGGGAAGGTTATTGCGTAAAATCTCCTAAAAGACGCGCAAACCTTACTCAAGTTTATTTTCTGTGTTATTCGGGTTTATCTGTTCCACGTGTCCACAGCCCGCTTCGCTCCCGACACCACAGTCTGGTGTTGAGCCGCTCCTGGGAGGCTCTTTCTCTCTTTCTCCCCTCTTTGTCAACGCCGCCGTCGCCCGTCATCAGCAGCGCTGCGCCCCCGGACAGAGTCCATCTCTCTCATCGCCGGCTGCTGCACATCATTAATGCAGAAAATAATGGCTTCACCAGAGGTCACTGACGGCAGGAGCGCGCTTCGGGGCGCGTCCTCTCCGAGCAAGAATGCGCGCCGCCGCGGGGCCGCCGACTATTGTCCTCACAAACACTATTCAAAATAACACACGACACATAAAAAGCAGCGCCGCCCCCCATCTGTCGAGTATGTACAGTACACTGGCAGCGTAAGTGTGTAACTCGCAGCTAACATGAAACTACGGAGAAATATTGTTTATGTACTTTTTAAGGATTTGTAAAACTTATTTCCAAGTCAGATTTCTCTCTGTGTTCTTGTTGCACGACCCCCCGTGGCTCGTTTTAACCATCCTGAGATGGTTCAGAATGTGTAAATCCAGAATGGCCGTAGGTCCAAAGCGCCTCCTTCAGAACTCCTTCAAGGGTAAATGCACACAGACATATGCACCCCTGGGGGCTAAAGGTTACGTTAAAGACGGCAGCTGAACTGGAGTTTGCATGTTCTCCCTGTGCATGTGTGGGTTTTCTCCGGGCACTCCGGTTTCCTCCCACAGTCCAAAAACATGCTTGTTAGGTGAATTGAGCAATCTAAATTGACCATAGGTGTGAGTGCTTGATGTGTGAGTGCTTGTCTGTCTCTGTGTTAGCCCTGCGATAGGCTGGCGACCTATCCAGGGTGTACCCTGCCTCTCGCCCCTTGACAACTGGGATAGGCTCCAGCAGACCCCTGCAACCCAAAAAAGTTGGATAACGCAGGTACAGAAAATGGATGGATGGATGGATGGACGGCAGCTGAACTCCTCCAGGTCTTCTCGCTCTGTACCGGCAGAGGGCAGTGTTGCATAAAAGCAGCACCCTGCAATCTTATCCATTTCTCCTCTCCTCTTTCTCTGTCCTGCAGATTGACAGTATGGCCGACATCTTTTTTTTCCTCTGCTTTTCAACACACACAAAAAGGCCTCCAAAACAATTGAATCTCTGCGGTGAGTTGTTTTGCTCCAAAATATTGTCAGATGAAAAAAAGCAGCATGGCTTGTGGCCCACAGGGATGGCCAGGCTGTCAAAGTGTGTTGGGTCATAAAAGGCTACGCTCTCAACACTGTCCCTTTTCTGCTTGTCACATGTCGACAGTTACCCACAGTTTGTGTGTGTGGAGGATTGACTCGCATCTACGGATGCCCCTCAGGGTTATGTGGCAGTCTGAAGAGAAATTTGGGCTCATTGGTGAGCTGCCTCACAGATCCATGAGCGACCAGAATGCCGCATGTTTCTTTCAGTGTTCCCTTTTCAACTTGTAGCTTCAGGGGAGTATTTTGGAATATCCTATTATCTCATATCAAACATCTCATCTTTTCTGTCCTTAAATAAATCTCTCGCATTCAGACGCACGCATCTCACACAGGTCTCATTATTTTTCATGAAAACACAGTACGTAGAGTGAGGGAACACACGGCACTGACAGCTTTGCTTTATTTTGTGCCCCTTGAAAAGTGCAGGAATACTAACAGCTCCTATAAAGAGGCTAGAGGGACGGTTTAGAGTTACCCCCCCCCTCACCTGTCAGTGGAGGTTTTGTCTCAGAGAAGAATACAAGTTCATCTGTCTGTAATTGAAAGGAGACACCACTGGACCCAAAGCGGAGGGATGAGGAACAAAAAAGAAGGCAGACAGAGCTAAAATAAACAATTCCCAGGATGCTGCGGGCCAAACCAGAATGGCCCCCGGGCTCTGTGGCCTCTCAGGGCCGTGGCAGAAGCCAGTCACACACATCACATAGCATTACTCGGGATGGGGTTACAGGAAAATGTCAGCCAACGCATAAGGAGGAACCATCAGCCCATAGGATAATTCGATTGCCCGAGGGAGGTGCAATCTTGCATTCCCACGATTCCTCTCTTTCCACCCACACCCTCTTTTCATTGTATTTCTGAATCTATTTTTCCTTTCTCGGGTTATTTCATGCTTTCATTTCTCCTGTTTGCTCTGCTAGACTGCTAGACATTTCTTAGCAATCTGCATCCCTGTGAACAGAGGTGTCCTTGCAGCAGTGTTAGCAGCGGCGCCGCAGCCTCCTTCTTTTGTGCTCATGGGAATTTTGCGGGCCATTGCTTTGGAGCGTGACCTCCGGTGCCTTTGTTTACAACCTCAACTTTGTCCAGAAACACCATCATCTTTGCAGATGTATGGTTGAGATGCAATAATGTAAAAATACTCCTGTTAAGCACGGAAACGCTGGTGCACGAGCGCACAGCTGCAGACATGTGCATGCGCCGGGTAAAGACAGCGAGAAAGATGGAGAGAGCTAAAGAAGGATAGACAGCGCGCGAGTTCAGCGCGGATATCTGAGTGCGTCTGACAGAGAGGACAGCCCCGGAGGCAGGTCCCAGCCCTTCAGCACCAAAAATGACACATGACTGCTTTGACTTTTGTCATCCCCTGTCTCCCTCCGCCCCCAAACCCAGGCCTGCAACAAACACCAAGGCCTAGCTCGGGTGCACACACACACACACACACACGCACACACACACACACAGTCACACACTGTATACTGCTTAGATTACATTATCTTTATCCCCAGGACATGAGCCCTCCTTGTTGGATGACATTTTGGGCTTGTGCAGCACTAAGGTTACCTTTCTTTGCCCCTGAGTTATAGATGGCTGTCTGCAGAGTGCATTTGAAATGAAGGGCAGGGGTGGGTGGGTGGTGTGTGTGTGGGGGGGGAATCAGATGAGAAAGATTTCCAAAAGCACTTTGATCAGAGGCATCAACAGTCACGCACAAACTTGTTAAGCAGTATGTAAATTTGGGCTGATACTGAATAAAGTTGCCAGAATGGCATGAATCCATTGTGCTGCGATGATCAAAATAAAAGAGGGCTTCATACGCTGGAGGGCAAGAAAGTCACAGACATGAAGGTTTTTTTTCTCCCTTCCCCTTTTTTTTTCCTACAAAGGGGCTGATGGGATGCAGAGAAGAGAGGAGGGGAGGGAAATGAAAGATAGGGGGAAAGCCTGGAAGGATCTCAATCTAAATTAGCGGAGTAGAAGTAAGACTCTGCTGAGTGAGACATATAATTAAAACCAAAGTGATGAAAACATCAGCGCTCCTACAACCCTCCACCGGATGAGGTTTTTTTTTTTTTTTTTTTTAGAAATTGCCAGCGCCGTGATGTAGGGAAAGCGTTTCGAGGCCGAGGGTACTGTTGGAAAAGCAGCGATCTGCTCCTCGGTGCGGGAATCGATCTTCCCGCTCTCTGTTCCTTTCTCACCTTCGTGCCGCCTGACACCTTGAGATGAATAGATGCTGTCACCCAAACTCTTGTAGTCTGTCAACTTTTAAACAAACAGTAGGAGGAAAAAAAAAAACACAGGAGGCCATCCAGCATGAGAACTGGAGGACTCACACGGTGATTGAAGATGCGGTGGCGACCTCGAACTTTGACGGTCACACCTCGCCGCCATCTAACCAGGACGTTAATCAACTCCTCTTTTTGTGCCACTGTTTGGAGCTTTCCTCCCTCCAGTGGAGTGTTCCTCCAGTAAATCTGTCCATGTGATGACAAATGTACCAGCACCTAACAGGCCCATCAAAAATAAACCAAAAAAAAAAAAAAAAACAAGTCTTACTTAGTAAGGGGTAAAAAAAAAAAAAAAAAAGAACAGCCCCCTCAGGTGTGTTCCTTCTCACTCTTCCTCCCTGCACCTGCACGGAGTCTCTCAAGTCCTCCATGTGTCTCTCCTCACAATGGCAACAGTGCATCGCCTCTAGCTCCTCTCTCCAGCTGAGAGCCACCTCTCTCCAGAGGACAGGGGAGGAAAAGTGCCAGCGCTAACAACTGATCCTGGCAGATAAAGGTGCAGGAAGGGAAGCAGGAGGTAGTCTGGACAACGCCGGCCTTCCCCGAGTGCCGTCCCCCCAGCTCAGAGACAATGATGCTGATAGTTATAAAGTGCTGCCAAATTCCATCACGATGTTAGCTTATCATTCACGAGGATGCATAAAAATGATTACTTCCTTCTTCATAGCTTAAAACAGCTTTCAGTCTAGTGTTGCTAAAATCACATTCTGGGAGTTTTTGCACCAGTCCTGATATACCGATAACACGATATGGCGAACAAGGATAAAAAAAAAAAAATGAACGCAGTTCGCAATATCATTATCATGAGAAAACACCAGGCTACCCAGGTTCCTGTGCTGGCCGAGGCAGATGACCCCTCAGCAGATCAACGCTCCTGAGGGCGGCTGACTGGAACGGCGGCTAGGCAAGACATCAGTCGCAGGTCGCCGGGGCCGCAGCTGGAGAACCTAGGGGATGAAAACTTGACCTGATGGGATTAAGTGAACTCCCAGCTGCAAGAGTGGAAATAGTGCAGCACCTGGAGAACGGTGATGCAAAGGCAAGGCAGATTTCTGGGCTTCCACATTCACCTGGAATCCAGACTTTCTTCCTCTTCTGTGCGAGCTGGTCATCTGTTTTTCTCTACCTGGTCTCTCCCGCTGCTTCAGTCCGGCGTGTGAGGTCTGGGAAAGCCGAGCCTCAGCGTTTGTCCTGACGAAGACCTTGATAGGAACGGGAGATGAGCGAGAGTGCTTATTTTATTCTCTTCCTCGCCGCTGCGGGCGATGGCTGTATTAATGGCAGGGATCTTTGAAGTTGTGACTTTATGAGACAAAAGCTAATTTCCTTTCCTTTGTTCATTATTGAGAGAGAGACTTCCAGCAGGGCGGAAAGCACGCTGTGCTAATTATTCCATTCACGAATCATCTCGAGAGTGTGTAATGGATTATACCGGGCCTCTTACAGGTAAGCAGGATGATCTGATGTACAAACCTGTGCCATCAAGCTGGTTTACGGCCCTCTTGGGCCTTGAGAGAGACAAACGAACAATAGGTCACCTTAAACTCAGCCTCCACCATTATGAAGTCATTTCAGTTGAACTGTTTACAAACTTCACTTTCAAACCAGGACTTCTTCATGGCAACACACTCAAATATAGCCTCTGCAGACTACCCGGACCCAAAATCTCTTTGCAACTCATTAAGACCTGAACCCAATTTCGCAAATGAGTTTCAGAGTTTGTGGGGCCAAGTTCGACATGTGACATAATGGGATTTCCGTCTTTCCCTCAAACCAAACTTGGCAGAGCATGAAGGCAAAGCGGCACTTCGCGTTCCATCTTTACAGCGTACCGAGATGCCGCCCACAACACCTGAGTGCGGCCCAATCGCGGAGATGTTCCGCGTGGCATCCTGACGGGGTCGCACCGAGCAATGCGACACCAGTGAAGCCTCTTCCTCCTCCTCCTCCTCCTCCTCCTGATTTGTTTGTGCTCATTTCATTCTGTGCGCAGCCTCCTGGCAGGCAGGTCAAGGTTTACCCTCGCACCACACACCATTTCCCTCACATGCCGCCCGGGGGAGGAACACTCAACGCTAGAGGCAAGGGCAAGCCCGAACGGCTCACACAACTCTGCCGCCGTCACCACCTCTATCGTTGCTGATAGAAAGACCGAGCCGGCTTTTCACACAATCAGCCGTCGTCCTGTCTTTATTTCACAGATTGTACCTTCACTCCCCCATCCCTCTTCTGCCCCCTACCCTTTATCTGGCTGTATATTATTGATTTCTGTCAGTGGTAAGGTATATGTCTATTAACCGACAGATTTAATAGAGCGACAATAGAAAGCTACTCATTTGTTCCCCCTGTAGTGTAAGTGTTCATATTGAAAGTGTGATACTAACCCTGGCTAGGAGCTAGTGCTGGATTTTTAGCTGTAAATGGAAAACGCCTGTGGGCTTTTCATTTTCTGGGCCCAGACGTTCCCTTCATGGTGTCGGAGCCCTTGTGTTCACAGAGTTCATGTTTTGCTGCAGGGCTTCTTTTTTTTTTTATTTTGTTTTATCTCATAGCTTAGACTAGCAGGGCTTTAACTCCCAGAGGACTCCTGCGTAGCAACAGCAGAGATCAACAAAGTAAGTTTGTTTATGTTGGCTGTGTCCGTATGTTGTCGACTTATACATTTCTCAGTCTCCATTTCCTGCCTCTCCTTGCCCCAGGGGAAAGGAGCCCTCTAATTGGATCTTGTTCTAATTGAGCCTAATACTGGAGCTAACCGGAGTTGGGCCCTGTGGCTAGCAGAGAGCTGAATCAAAACTAGGCACTAAAACTTTGCCTGTATGTGTGTGTGTGTGTATATGTGTGTCTGCATCCCTGCTTTTTCCCCCTCTATATTTTATCATGAATGGATCACACTGTTTTATAAACTAACACATGCTTTACTGTTGACTTGTGATTGATTAGCAGTGCATCCTCTGGTTCATCCATCAATTCTAATCAATACTCATCCAAATGTGGTCAGTTCATGGTGACCGTAACCTTGTCAGTCACTCTGTGAACAACTAAAATTCAAGTCAAGCTGCGGGCATTGATGACATCATTCGATCCCATCTGTGTTGGGAACTCTTATCTCATAAAAATACTTTACAGCTTCAAGTTTGGATCTTTTTTGTCACTTCAGATTTGTAAACTAGCCTCGCTACACTTCTCACTGGCCGCTTCTCACACCACCCACACACCATTTGAAGCTTGTAGTGTTATAAATACTCAAGTTTCACCTTCACATCTGTGATCAACATGATTGGTTGCGTCAGCGTTCTTCAGCAGAAGGCCACACCCCCGAAGAACTTCTTCTCCCCTACAAAGGAATGTTTCCTTCCGAGCAAATGGTTTAAAAGTTCCTGCAGTGGAAAAGAGGCCACTGGCAGAGATGCTTGAACCTGGTTTCTGGTTCTTTATTGTTTTCTAAATCTTAACACCCCATTAGATTCTGTAAACCTGCCCACAGAACATTTTCTGACTGAAAATTTTCATTATTTTTACTTTTCATGGCTATAAATTGAAACGGGCAACAGGAAAAAAAAAATGGAAAATGAAGGCCTCCAGGTTTTACTACCACGGGGCTGGAGATCAAAATGACTTCTTCATACATAATGTGTATGTTTATTTTATCTTCCTGTAAATCTCAGAAACGGCCATGTGTACTAACATACAGCATATTCTCAGAGAGTCATTTAATTTTAATCTTCAATGTATAGATGTTTATCTCTCCTCCCTATAAGTTTTGGACTAGCGTGCATCTATGTGTCACAATTTAGGTCTTATTTTGAAGAAAGATCTGACTTTTTAGGCAGTTCGCTCCTCTGATGCTGCATCGTATTTAACGTTAACAACCTCCACATGGGCAGTTTTATTCCATCGGGGTCGCGGGACATCAAATGACACACAAATCAGAACTGCATTTACAGTAGTGACTGTATTTTCTAAGTGTAGTTAAAGATTGCTCTTACGTTTATGCCAAACCTGGCACTTCCAGACAGCCCTAACACATGGCTCATCTCACCTCTTACTTTTTTAACTGGGAGTCTTCTTCTTTGGCGGTCTCGTTATGACTGTGAATCAATTTTGCACTTGTCTTTGCATGGATCCTAAAGCTTATTTTAGCAAATATTAGCTGGCAAGAGTTGTTACCTTCAGGTGTTGCTGCTATGGAGCTTGCCATTAGCCAGTTGGTTCTATAAATAAACGCAGGAATAGTACAGTATGAACTTAGTTTCACTGTTTGTTCATTTTCTTTTTGCCCAGCATCTCCTTTCTTCCCTTAAAACCATGATTTTAATTTAATACATGAAGACGACTAAAATAGCTGTGGTCCAGCTTGTCGTTTTCTTTAATTCTTTTCTGCCGAGGTCGCGCCACACAGAGTGTTTGGAAAACTGGGCCACATTTTCCTCCATGTATGACATCTTTCAAAGCAGTCAGGGGTTTATTGGGCGGAGACAGCTGATTGCTCCTGGAGCAGCGTAGTTGGAAGCTCAGGTAGCTCCCAGTTGCTACTCCCCCCTCGAGGGGCTCTGCTGTGTGTCGAGAGGATGATATGTGATTCCAGAGCAAATACGCCTTTCCAAACATACTGCCCCCAGGATGTAGCCTGGAGCCGACTGGGAAGATTGAAAAAAGTTAAAATAAGACAACTTTGCCGTGGCTGGTGTTTGCTCTTGCAAAACCTGCAGATCACACTGTTCTTTGTGTCGGAGGTGAGAATTATTTTGAAGATCTCAAGAGGAAAAAAAAGCTTCACGAGTGTTTGCGGACATGTTTGGACCTGAGCCCCCACACGTGTGTGAGTTCAGTCCGCTGCTCATTTCAAAGTCTGGTTGCTCTGCCTGAGTAGCCCCCCCCAGCTCTTGTCTTTGTTGACAGTATTAAACAAATGGACAGAAAGCCCATTACTCAGGGTGGGGGGCTGCAGTGAAACTCTCCCCCCCACCCCATCCTCGAGCCCTGCAGGATTCTCTGGGGTTCCTTGGCACCCCCATGTCTCGGAGGTGAGAGGGCGGGTGATAATTGTAGACTCGCTGGTACTTTTAACAAATGTACCGAAAGAAGGAATCGAAAAACCTGTTAATGAGATTTCTCTCCCCAGGCAGTGCTTGGGGGATATTATTCTTATAATTTCTTAATCTAATGAGTTACTCAAAGTTTATTTTCAGATGTTTTTCTTCTTCTCATCCTATAGGACTCTGTTTTTATTATTACTTTCTGTTACTGAAACGGCATCAAAAGCGTATTAATAAAACAATTTATGACGCAGCATCGCGGGGAATCCATTGAGATTCCAGCAGCCTTCTAGAGCGAAGCAAATCTGAGAGAAGGCGATGAACTTGTGTGAAACTAAGGTGCAGATCTTTGTGTTTAGGTTTGTTTACCCCACAAGATGGCTCCTGGCTCAACGAATGGACCATGAAAATGGCTGCTCTCTGGTGCCTCCAGCGCTTTTTATAGATTGAGGATTTTCATGTGGCAGTTACAGGCTGCTGGGAAAGACACCCCAGGGGTCGCACTCTCATTATGGGCAGTAGCTCCGGGCACTTTTTGCATCGCTTCCTGTGGCCACTGACCTCCATTTCACCTGCGAGCTTGCAGCTACGCTCCTCAGTCTTCCTGTCGCTCCTAGCAACGCCCTGAAGGTCCTCACGTGGCTTGCGTTGCTCTTGACTGGTCTGGCCTCCCGACACCCCTCCCCTACTGTCGGCGAGCTGTTTGGAGCGATCACGAGGGTCACGCTTGCCCCCGCCAAAATGGCGGTGAAGTCCTCAAGCTATTAGCGGAAGAATTTTCTGAGGTGACGAGCCACGATAACGCCGAAAGTTTGAGCTCTACGGTAAAAACACAAACAAGCACTCTGTCATTTCAGCCACACCACTTGAATACACATAAGCAGCAAAATAACTGTGTCTTCAAACTCTTTGAACCATTTCTGCAGCCCTTTCCTCAGCGCAGCGGACCAATGTAGCTACAGCACACACAAGCTAGCGTGCAAAGAGCACCTAAAGGTGATCTCTACCAGGTAGTTAATCATTGATCAAAAAAAGAAGCATTACTGTGGACTTGAGGCACCATTGTGCCTGAAGAGCACGGAGAAATATCAATAAATGCACCCTGATTTTTATTTATTTTTTTTAAATTAAAATCCAAAGGCCCGATGCCCTCTCGCTGTTGTACTTTAATCGACTTTAAAGCGCTTTAGCTCTTGAGCTCTATTTTTGGGAAAATACTAACAACAAAAAGCCCAATGTTTGCTGAGATGCTAAAGTATTAGCATACCAACAACATTTGTTCATTCACTAAAGGGTGGGTCCCGCATGTCTTACTGGGGGATTGAGATATCAAACCGGTTTCCATCAGCACGACTTATACCTTCGGGCAAAACAATTTTGTCCTCCATTAGTAAACAATTAGATTATATCCAAAAGCACGTGCACAGTCTCCCCAAACTGTAGGTCCTCTATTTGTATGTGTGTTGACATTAGGATGCAAACACGCACTTGCATAGGTATAAACACACACACACCCTGTAGGTATAGGGTTCCAGTTGGTGTATCTCTGTCTCTAAGCTCCAGTTTGATGCCCCAGTCGCATGGTATCCAACCCCCACTCTTCCTGCCCCAGTCCCCCCCACCCCCGGGGCTTCTGAGTGTGTGTAAGATGGCTACTGAACCAAGAGGGCATTGTTTCTCTCCAGTGGGGTTTCATAATTGAACGTTTACATTTATGCACTCTTGTAACAAAAGCAGAATCCGAGCAGCCAACCAGATTAAACCCATGAATTAAAAAGTCAGACCTGAGATTGCACTCGAGATTAGTGTTGAGCGGCGATCGCGTGTGACTCCAAAATGCCGGACACACTAATTACATTTGCGACGACTGGCGTCTTTCTGTGGGAGGTGAAAACAGCAGTCAGCCCGTATCAGGTTGTGTGCTTCTTGGGCACACGTGTGAGTGGAGCAGGGAGGAGAAAAGACGGCGGGCAGCAGGGACAAACCTGTCAGCCACTCAGATCGCATCAGGTCTGTCGGGACACATTGGAGCACAGCGAGCCTGATGGGATATGCCCCCCGGGGTTGCAAAGCAGGCCAGATGACATACAGACGCAGGGGCAGGCAAAGAAGGAAGGAAGAATAGAGGACAGCACATCCTGCCTTTAATGAGCATATATTCTGTTTGCAGGCACGCAATTATGAGCGCTAACCCCGACTAAAGAATGTACTATTATACAGTAAAGCACCCTGCTACAGATGTGCACGTGTGTGCTTTTCAAGGTGCTTGCACCACCAACACACACTGGCAATCCCTCCGGCTGTAGCTACATAAATACACGCTCAGGGATGTAGCCGCAAACACGTAGCCTCGATCTCACACCAGATAACCTACATGTTAAACAGCATGGCACATATGCTAATGTGAGGTGTGAAGACATCGTGTTTATGAGCCGCACACAATGCGTATGCCCGCGCATGGGTAAATGCACAGACACGCTTGGGTACATATGTCTGCAGGGGCAAACTGGGAAATAGACACTTTTCTTCATGCCTGTTCTTTAATTGGGGCATTTATTGTTTTGCAGTGCTGTTTACTTCATTAAATTAAGGCACTTTTTTTTTTCCAAAAAAAAAAAAAAAGTGGCATGTCTCAAGGTTTATATAAGCAAAATTATGCTTTCAGCCATTAAGTTGCAAATGAACGTATCCTTATGGCTGTGGGATATGCCCGTCGAAGATGCGTTTATATTTCACACTAATCAACTTGACTTTACATGTTGGATTTCAGTTTGATTTTCTTTCATCACAAATATTGCTTCCCCCCGAAGGCTGTGCATGTGTGTCTGTATCCGCGAGTGTGTGTCGGGGGTTGAGTGCAGTTGCGTGCTCATGTGGGTGTGTGTATAGCCCTGTGTTCTTCTGTTAGCTGTCCATGGCACCTTCATGTCTTCCACTTTTCTGTCTCCCTCTATGTGTGTGTGTATGTGTGAAGTGGGGGTGTCACAAGGACAAAATGAACTAATGTTGAATATTCCGTATTGGTTTTACTGTAATTCTTTTCTAATTCTTAGTTTATTCAATTTCATCTCCTTGAGGCTGGTAGGTATGGAAATGAGGCCTGTTCTTTTTTTTTCTCTCTTCTTTTTTTGCCTGTGTAAATTGCAGCTATCACCTCGAGCCTTTCGAACAAGATTACCCAGATGGCCTTGCGTGGTGTGCCTGAAGTTTTATTTTCCTCCTTTGCCTGCTTTTCCTTCTTGGCTGCAGGGGAGAGGCGAGGGAGCTGGGAAGCCTCCTGAAGGCTCTGGGCAAAGCCACGAGGCAGCAGCTGTGGCAAAAAGAGATCTGGGGGAGGAGGAAGAAGAAGAAGAGTGAGTTGGGGGGAGTGTTAGTGGGGGGGAACTGGTGTGTGTGTGTGTGTGTGTGTGTGTGTGTGTGTGTGTGTCTGCACATCTGCAGGGAGGAAGGCAGTAAAATCTGAGAAGACCAGCAATTAAGAATGCTACTCCCTGCTGTACCTGGCCTGGCTGTCAAGGTGACCAGGATGACTCTGGGTGCTGAGGGGATGGGCGCACTTTGAAAACAGCAAGAACATAAAGTGCTGTTGGTACATACTTGGAAGTGTCTCCTGAAAGCCTCAAACTGGACCTTATCTCGTTGTGTATTTGATCTTAACTCAGTAGCTGTGTCTGAAATCACGCGACTTCCCTGCTTCCTACTCCTTAGTTCGATGTGCTGTCGTGCACTCACTTCATCATGTTTAGCCTAGCGTGTGCGACTGTAGAGGATGATGGAATGTATTGCTTGGTTAGACCATCGATTGTACGTTACTTTTCACAATGCATTGTGGGACACATCAAGTGCACTAAAAAGGATGCAGCAGTCCTCACTTCACATTCAGATACCCCTACAAAATGGTGTAGACCCTAGATAGTGCGCTATATAGGGTATAGGAGGTCATTTTAGATGCAGTATTTTGAAGCATTAAAAAATGACGTTTGCTTATTTTTAAATAAGAAATACATTAATGACTAAGGCCCAGTGTGTGATGACCATGTTCTCTACCAGTTCAAATGGCTACACCCTAAAAAAAGCAGGGATTTCTTTAAAAGCATGAAAAAGAACAGCTTCCGACTCAAGTGTTCATTGTTGTGCAAGGTTTGTCATTGGGTTTCCACTTGCCGTGCCCTGGACATAATCTGCTGCTGGTTTTCTGCCCGAGGGAAGAATATATTTTTAATACATTAAGGTGGCCCAGAGATAGGGAATTATGCATAGTTAGGATGTTCACCTGTTTATTATTCTAACATGCAACAGCCTCTATCTGCACTAATCTCCAAAAGAACACACCCAACTCCCAGATTGCTGATCTTGGCTTGCAGGCGGAAGTGAAAGGAGATTCTCTTCTGAGATACGTTGAGTGGAGGGGCAAAGAGAGGAGCTGCATTTATCACAAAAACCTAAACATTGTCAAAAAGAAAACTGACAAAGAATCTGGACGATGACAGACATTCATCTTAAATGCACATGTAATTAGCTCGGATTACAATATTGGATTTCATACGAAGGAGAAAACGCCAAAGAACGGAGCCGTATCAGAATCCCCCGTCTTATTTCACTAACAGCCTGTCAGGTGCTGCAGCCAGCCAGTCAATAATAAGCTATCACTGTTTGTTTTCACTCCCTCCATTTGTTTGTTTTGTTAAAGTTTTGCTCTCCATCATAATGAATCACATTTTTTCATCTTGTTCTTATTTATTCTCATGGCTGGAGGTGGAGCGCGGTGGTTGATGAGGGGCTGAAATGAACTGAGCCTTAGCCTTAGCCCCGGGGCTGGTGCATATCTTAGCATAAGTGATGGCCAACCGGAGGGCTAGAGCCTAGCTGAGAGCGCCCCTAGGACAGCAACTCTGACAGATCATGTATTTATAGGTCTGTTGAAAGACCTCTATTGTGTCCCACATAGCCCGAGAGCATGTCTGTCCTCTGTATTATAATAAAGCCGCTGGCCTTACCGTGATGATGGATGGGTGGCCCTCGAATGGCAAGCTCCAGAATCATTAGAGTACTCCGAACATTCAGGTCCACTGATGTAAAAGGCTGCTAGAAGGAGCGCCGCTGCCAGTGAGCAATGCAGTACGCTTAAGAGCTTTTAATCAAGGAAAGGTAGCTGTTATTAATTATCTACTCAAGGTGAGGGAAAGGGGTGAGGGAAAACACAAATGGACTGAGGGAAGGTGAGGGCTGTGTGCTGAGGCTTGTTAGGGAACACCTTTGCATTTGGTTGGCTCTTAACTGAGGTTTAACTCCTTTTTACACTTAGCATTATAGTCAGCATTCCATCGCGCATGCACTGAGCTGCACTCAGTCCAAAATGCCTGAACATTTAATTGAGCACAACCCTTTTTTTAGGAGATTGTTGAAGAAACCATTTCCAAAGGGGGAAAAATTGAAAAGAAAAGCAAAAGTTGCTCAAAAATGTTCCACAGACCCTCTCCCTGAAACAGCTTGACTTTTCTGTGCCTAAAGCCTTGTGAGCAGAGTGGTGTTTGAGCTGTTTCCCAATCTCATGTTCTTCTGTTACCTCTGGAGTAGAATATAAATGATTCCCTCTCAGTATACAGTGTATGCCAAGGGGCCTGCAGCGACCATAGTCCGGTCTAAAATTCCTCACTGCAAGAGCTCCATAACTCAAGGCCCCACTGATAAATAAGCAATGGAAAGCCTGGCACGTTGTGGAGTAGTACCCAGAATCCTCCACTTGGAGCACTGTCACGTACGGTATGATGATCATATCATAAGTTAAAAATCTGTTCATGCAATAACCAAAATTGATGCACGAAACTGTGCTATTTTCATATAACTTTAATAAAGTGTACTTTAAAAACAAATTAAAAAAAACCATCGTGCTAATAACGGTCTTTATTGTTGAAACATTTGATGATATCTGTGTAAAATAGGCTTATAATCGGCTTTTGTTTTAATTTGATTAATGTGCTAAAATGTGTGTATACTTGCACTCTGCAGTGACCAAACTGGTGTTTGTAGAGCTTTCTTCAGTAAATACTTGTAAAAACAATGTAATATACAAAACTTCTGTTCTGGCTGAACTGACAAAGTCATCAGCCTATCACAGTTTACTGGGTTAAAGTGTGCCTCGGGCTTTTACAAAAATGGAAAACCTGTGGAAAAATTAAGGCGCACATGTTCCTATGATACAAAAATAAAAATAACAAGAACTTCTCCACTTTATCCAGCCTCCCTCGCAAGCAAATCCGATAGATCCTTTGGGTGCTGAGCTTCCCTTGGACTTCCTGCAACTCAAAGAAAGTCGGGGTGACACATTATTCCAACAGTGAACATCCATTTGAGTTATTACTCGTCTCAGGACTGTGTGCGCAAACATTCATCATGCAGACCAGCAACTAATTTCATCACACAACTATCACACAACTAGTTTTTACACTAGAAATAATTGCTGGAAATGGGGAGGCCATTATATTAGAATAAAGGTATTTATGAGCCTTCAATCTCCTAGTCTCACTATGAGATATCTTTGAAAATTTGAAATCAGCTCCAGAGGCTGAGAGGGAGGGAGAGAGCGAGAGAGAACAAGAGAAATGGCAAGGGAGAGATGTGGGAGTTGTGTTTTGCTTTTTCGCCACGGGTTACATTTATAATTATCTTGCTGGCATAGAACGGCCAGGAGGCTTTTTCAATAAAGGTAGGAGGCACATACAGTGCAGAATATTACCTACAGATCAGCACAGAACAAGAGAAGAGAAAAAGGCAACGAAGAACTAGAGTGCAACGCATATTCTCTAATAAGTGTATTGAGTTAGGACATCCATTAGCCACTGCTTGCATGGTGCCGATGATTTGAAGGCGAGGTCCATCGGATGACCTTCAGCGGTGGTGAGTAAGCAGGGCCCGAGGAGAGAGGGGAAGATGGCTGCACTCGCTCTCTCCAGGCCTTCGCTCTGTCTTTTGATGAGTGGAAATAATCACCAGAGAGCGAGGGCGATGAGCGACACGATCACAGACACGCCACAGAGGAGCATCTGAAACCACTCTTCTTCTTCTCCAAACCCCTTTTGTCCTGAGTCGCTTTCTCAATGCCATTCATCTTTTCACCAACAGGCTGTGTCCGGAGAGGAGGATATCTCCGATTCCTTTTCAAGTCGCTGCGAACACGGGGAGTGGGAGGAGAGGGCGTGATGGGGTCTCATTAAACTCACACAGCCCCCACGCGTTATCTCCAAAATCATGTCGTTTGTTGAGTTTAAACTCAACATGCTGCTGTTCTGTCTTACCAACCCGACTTATTTTATTTCAGGGGATTAACTGCTGTTTATATAAATGTCCATTTGGGATCAGATGTGAGGTACTGTCATTTCTGTTCTGAACATCAACCAGGGAGGAACCAGAAGAACAGAGAACATCTACATTTCTCCTCAGCTCTGGAGCAGCTCAGCATCCTTCAGGAGGATAAGGAGGCATTAGAGGGGTGAGAGGATGCTCCGGTCTGGAGTTTCCTGCTGAAACTCAGCCCCTGGAAAAGCAGAAGCAGCAGGAGCATGTTTTTTTTTTTTTTTTTTTTTTTTTGCCAGAGAACGTGGTTAATTCATCTGATTTTAAACTGTAGCTTCCCGGTATCTATGGCGCAGGCTGCAAACAAGATGGCGGCTCTCCTATCCTGATCTCCAGTGGCTTCATTTTGCAACAGAAGGAAGTGTTTTAACAATGTTTATTATAGGTATACAGCTCCAGTAGACAGTTGGCTTAGCTTAGCACAGGGGCAAGACTTGCGCTGGTTTAAGTATGACATAATTATCCACATAAGACAACAGACGGCTGCGGAATATCGTATCCTTTCTCACCTGTTTTAGTTTTTAAGGGATTATTTTCATCTTCACAATGACAACTTAAATGGGCGACTGAGAGCGAAACACCGTTTCATGTGAGTGCTCGCAGATGCACCTCTAAACCATGACAACAACAGTCAGTCAAATAGAAATCGAGGGCAGGGAGGCCTGAAAGGGAGAAATATAGCATAAACCGCAGATAGTCGACGAAAAGTGGAGATTCTGCCAAAAGGGATGAAGACAAGACGACAAGGCTCTGTGTGGGCTTTCACTTTGGATTTTGGCCCTACAGGGATATGTGGAAGCACAACTGACAGGACTTGCGTGGAGAAGTCGGCTCTATTCAATATAACTAAGTAAAGAATGCCCCCATGCAGCCGCTGATGCACCAGCATAAATCCTCCAAGGTACAATATCGCCTTGGAGTTAGCTTCACCTCTCTGGTCGCAGAGCCAAAACACAAACACGTCAGCTCTTGGTTTTCCACTAAACACACAGATGATGTTGGAAAAGTAAAATATTCAAAGAATATTGCTTCAAAATAGTCAATCTGTAAAAATGCTGTCAACTGCAGCCCCTGTGGCAATTAACACAGTGAACCAACACCACGGCAACTTGACTTGAAATTTATTTCACATTTTTCTGCTACATTCCTCTTTTACTCAAATCTAGGGAGCGTAGGCGGGTCCGTCCTCTTCGAAATACTTTATATCCAACTTCATATCAGCGTGTGCTACAACTAAAAGTGATCCTGGAGCGGGTAGTACAATAAGCTTTAATCTGTTCAGTCATGTCTGAGGCGACACATTTGCTTTAAAAATATTAAATGTAAAAAATAAAAAACACAAACGCTTATACAGTGAAAAGAAATTACAGGTCATGACTCAAAGGAATATTCTGTTCTAATTTCATAAGTCCCAGGGTGGAAGGTGGGGGGTTATATTCCTCAGTGAGCCGAATATATGTGACATAATAATTTACTAATTTGTCTTTTACTGCGTGTGAAATGAGCATAAATGTTTAATTTTGATTCCACTGTCAGTTGTACAACATGTTATGACATGATGGATAAAATCAGAAAAACACTTCATTTGAATCACGATGTTCAACATTATGTGGAAAAAAAATTGTTTTGTGGAAGCTGTTTATGACAACTGAGACATTCAGAATGTTAAGCGTGATCTTTTTACAGGGTGGGATTAAAATAACTTAATCAGATTACCAGATGACAAAATCAAGTCCCTGGTGAGAAGATATATGTATGAGCATCAAAAGCAAAGCCTTTTTTTTAATTCGTATGGATCTTAAAGAAATCATATTTAACCTAATGTAGGCTCTAAGTTTTAAAACAAACTTTTTTGGGGGATCCAGCGTTTAAATCCTTTCTCAAATTGGTTTATGGGCTTTAGACAATCAGAGATGTCCACGTAATTGCAAACAGAATCGTCTTGTATCTTCTTGTGGCAAAATTTGAAAAAAAAAAAAAAAAAAAAAAAAATGGTTTCTCAAGTTTAAGAAAACTAAAAACATCAACAAACAAACAAAAAAAAAATTAGAGTCCAAGGAGCTCTGCAGCATTTGACGATTGGCTGCCACAGGAAAGTCTAGCACCCCCTACTGTTCGGGAGGCCTCTAGTCTAGCTGCTCCTGCTTTATCCTGTTTGAGTTGGACCCTCGTTGACTTGGCCTCCTTAGCTCCCTTCTCAGGACGTACTCGCTGAACTGAGAGGAGTCCACGCCTCCACCGCAGGAGCCGGCGATCTCGAAGCCGCGCTGCTGCAGGCGCTCCAGGACCTGGAAAATTGGAAGAGGACAGAACAGGACATCGGTGAAAGAGGACATTAACATGTTTTATTAGCGCGGGTTGGTTAATGTCACCCTGATGGTCAGAACAACCAGTATGACACTGTTGGAGCTCAAATTGTCCTCAATCTTTGTGTCTAAACCTGTTTCTTTTTTCTAAACTGGAAAAATCTGAATCTTCCAAAACTCTCCAAGCAATTTGTTGGCACGTTTGTGTAAAGTCGAGCATTGGAAACAGATTTGGGGCTGCCTGTGATGGGAGTTTTCCCTTCATTTCCATTGTTTTCTGCTGTTTATGTGTGTAGTGGTGCCTGATCTCGAGGCCTTGCAGACATCTACTGACATGTCCAGGAGGTCTGTGGGATCACATTCCATCGAAGAGGCCCCCGGGGAGCGTGGCGGCTTTCTCACTGCCACTTGGCTCAGCGTGGTCTGCTCAGCAAAAACGCCCCTCGCCCCATTAACCCCCCCCTCCTCCAAGCCCCAAGCCTCCACCAAAACTACAAAGGTCCCCCTACTTGCTGGCAGCTCTCTCTGCCCCCTCCTTCCTTCTCTCAACCCCCACCCCCCCGTCCTGCCTCCATTAGACGCAGATACAGCATCCACCGCCGGCGTGCTTTAATAACCAAACAGGATTATGGGCCCTGCCTGGGGACAACCTGCCAGGGAGCATGCTCACTGTCTCGCTTGCTCTCTGCACAGCTCACACACTTCAGAGACGAATTTGTTTGTGTGTGTTTTTTGGGAAAAGGAGGTGCAGGGTCGACTTTCTCGGATGGAGACGCAGTCCAAATAATTGTGAAATCTTTTCAAATATGTCTCTCCCCTCATTAGTTATTGATGCATATCTGAAGGCTCTGGCATCAGTAACTCAGGGGAATGTCACAGGCTGAATCCAAAACATACATTTAGGTGTGGTTGTGCTAAAAGATGATACCCGAGAAAGGGAACTATTCTTTTGTTATACAGATATACCGCATGCATATATTGTTTACTTAAACAGTCTGTTTACATCAAATTAGCATGCATCTGTAGCTACAAAGGTCAACAGTGGGGCCACTTTGCTGTTTCTCCATACACCACATGTGTTTTGGTTTTTTGAATTTCAACCACAAGGTCAAACTTCAAACGAGCGCTAACTTTGCTACAGATATGTAACACCAGGGTTAACACAGCAATCATAGTTAAAACACATACAGTATATAAGACGAGATGATTAGTCTGTATTAACAGGAGCATGTGTGTTATTGCTAAAGTCTGCAAGAGAAGAAGACCAGTCGCACACTGGTGTTTCTGAGCGCTCCCATCTTATACTGGTGGTATGCACAGCAGTACAGTGAACAGTGTAGCTGCAGCTGTTCAGTATGACATCTTAATCTGTTTTCATAGTCACAAATAAATGAATGAGTCAACAAACAGCATGTTCAGCTGATTCAGCAGAATAGCTGAACCTAATCTCCCTTTTCCCTATGACTCCTGGAGAACAGAAACGATTATCTTTAACTTGATCCCCAAGTGTTTTCAGAGGTTAGTTGTAAATATCCAACAAAGGGTTAGGGTTAGGGTTAGCTGCAATTTAAAATATCTCGTTCAAACTGCAGAAGTGAGATCAGAGCTGACCGGTACTCTCAACAAATACCGAAGTTTATATTCAGGTTTGTCCATTCAGGGCTACTGTAGAAATATGGTGGAGCAATATCCAACATTTATAAAGACATTTATAATCATCATATAAACACATATTTTATAAGACATCTTGGAATAGATTTTTAAAACTGTTTCTAGTTGCTCTTTTCATAGAAGAATTTTGCCCAGATGTGACTTTTAAGGTCACTCCTGTCAACTAGTATGAGGTCCAATAGGTCTCAGAATATTTTCTAACCTAATTTATTTATTTTTTTTAATGCCATTGATCCTGACACATCCTAAACTGTTTCTATGGAATTCTTCCTTTTTCTTTAAAAGACTTTTCACCTTCATGTGACCCTACAACAACACTCAAAAGGCCAAAGAGGGACTCCTTTGTAGAAGAAAGCACCTCTGGATTCCTGGTTGTAATCAGTATTCCGTTCAGATAGCTAAAAAGTAAAGATGATGATAAGCTTGAGTAATCATGCCTTATTAAACTGACACTTTACTCTTTTGAACTCATCAAAGAACTCATTTTCTGCGAGGCCGTGCTTGCAATTCCACTAGATTTTAAAATGATATGAAGCCAGACACAAAGTACATTAGCTGAAAAGAGTCCAACTTCTGAGATAACTCGGCGTTCCGGTTACCTGGACAGAGTTGAGATGGCAGTAACCATTTAGTGGGAACCTGATGACGTGCGTGGAGTCGTGGTTCCAGCCGGCGTTGACCGAGTTGCACATGACGTCGCCAATCTCCGGAAACACGTCCTCGATCAGGGCCTTGTCGCCGCTGAGCGTGATCCTCTCGCCCAGTTCGGGGGCCACGCGCACCACCAGGCACTCACAGGGGCGCAGCACCCGACCCAGCTCCTGGTCCTGGCGCCAGCGCTCCAGCTCAGTGAGCATGGGCTGCAGCTGGAAGTAGCGCGCCTCCTCGTACAGCAGACTGTAGTCCTGAAAGAGGCAAAGGACACTTTTGAATCTGGGAACCGATTTAGGCGTCTATGTTTGATTGTTGCTTTGGTAACACGTCTCATCATGAATTCCTTGTTTAAAAAACAGGCCGGAGGCCCTGAAAGATGCCGACCATGTGATTCCTCATTTCCTGTCGGTGCTGATAATCCAGTGACATTCTTGACTGTATGAGCTCACGTTGTGTCATGAGATAAGGTTTGGCGATATTCCGCCTCCCAAAAAGTTCTTAAGCAAACTAGTGTGAGCTTTGTTAGTGAGCTCATGTGGAGAAAGGCGTAATCGCATCTGTCTGGGTGATTTTTATCTATTTACTAAAGCAGGAACAGCGCATACGCCTGCTTCTGTTTCAGCCATAAAGCTCATGTATCCCCTCCAGCAACACCAGAAAAAAACTTCTCTCTTTTTTTCAGAGTAGCCTGAACTGATATAAAAGCAGCTGGTAACGTAAGTGCGGCCAACAGTGCATCAGGATACTGCAGATCAAACTGGCTATAAAAGGAAAAGACTAACCGTTTCAAGCTCGTATTGTTTTTGTTTTTTTTCTTTCTAATTTGGAGCCGACCCAAGAGTGAAAAAAAAAAAAGAAAAAAATGAGGAAGTTTTGAAAAGCAGCGTTTCTACATGAGCGAGCAATCAGCCGAGGCTGAGTGGAGGAGGAGATGCAGTGGGACGTGCAGCACAGGGTTCTGTGGGGTAGAGGAGCGGATCTTTTACTTGCAGGACTGCAGGGCCTGAAAGGCATCACAATGGAGTTTTCTCAGGCTCCTCAGAGCCTCGGCCATGTGAACGTGGCCTGCGCCTGAACTTGGGTCTGTCTTGTGTCTTTGCTTATTTCGGCTGACATACTTTCCACTGATTGAGTCACACTGTGGACAGTCCATCAGATAATACGGTTATTTGTTTTCTCCTGAGGCAAGTTAAGTAATTACAGACTAAATGACACATAAGATTTTTTTTTTAAAGGGAAGGATGCTAATGTGTCACATACAGTGAGCCTCAGCCTGCATGGACGCTTGGCACAAGAACATAGATGAAATTTAGCCCATGCTGTGTGGCCACCAGAGTGTTTATTTATGCGCGAGCTCAATGTTTTTTTCTTTTATTGTCTGAGGAGAGTAATCTAATTTCACTCAGAATAAATAGCATGGCTTTGGTTTTGCTCCAACGTCTCCGACATGGGAGCCATTTTGGGCAGAGGACTGGTGACCAAAGGCATGGCATTCACTGTTCAGGCAGTGTTTACAGGCAGTGCTGACTGGACCGTGGAGCTCCTCCAGTGGACGTCCACTCACTTTGAAGTCGTCCGGGATGAGGAGCTTGGACGTCCTGAGGAAGTTGAGGATGTAGCGGAACATGTGTCCATCCCTGTCAATGAAGTAGTGCTGCTTCAGGCTGTCCAGGACTATGGGCTCCGTACCATCAAAGAGACGACCGATTCTGCCCACAGAGAGGGGAGGGGAGGGGAGGAGACATGGGGGTTGGGGGAACGGGGACAAGACGTCAAGAAAATCCAAGGTTCACACAGCAGTATTCCTGCGCTAAACATGAAACACAACACATGACATCAGCCCTGAAGAAAGGTGGAAAACAGAGGTGGTATCAAACGGTCAGCCCAGCTGGTTGCCGGTTGCCCGAGGCGGGGTGCCAGTCACCCTCAGGCCCCAGGCTCGGAGCATCGCTGTGGCCTCTCGCTCTCCAGATGGCCCATGCCCTTTGGCTCTCCACTGCTGCTGTGACATCTGTCATAATAACCAAGTTGCTTTTGTCTGCACGCAGCATTCGGCACTTGTTTGCTGCTCGGAATAACTGGAGAACGATGGGAATCCAAAAGCAGCTGAGACGGGAGCGTTTGCGAGCATCCTGTCTGCGTACAGCCAGCTTCTGCCCACCGGATGCACGTATTGGATGCTTTAGTGATGTGATGGGATGTGACATTTGGCTGTTTAATGTCACAGGATGACATTAAACATTAAACAGGCTGACATTTTGATACTGATAAATCTGGCATGAAAGCTTTAAGAAATGTCTCCTCCGGTTTTGGGAAGCCGCTTCACGTTGTGTAGCTAACTCTCCACACACACACACACACACACACACACACACACACACACACACACACACACACACAAACACAGATCCATGCTCACCGGGATTCTGGGAATTTTGTTAAAGTGGCCAGGCTGCTGGTGTACATGTGCCCGCCCACGTCGATGTGCACGGGGGCGTTGGACTTGGTGAGCTGTGCAGGAGTCGGGATGCCCTGGTTACTCAACGGAGACACCGGTGACCGTGTGATCATGGGTCTGGACATGCTGGAGCGATTATCCTGTAAAACACATTAAAACGTAGGTAAGTCAGCGAAGATGATGATGCTCCTTCCTGATCGACTTCTCCAGATCGAGATGTGCCGATAACGCTTTCAAAAACCCCTCAGTTTCACCACCCCGGGGACCCTGTAATTAAGATTTAGATGATTCTCATTTTAGGGATTAAACAACAGTCTGGTTACCAAACAGGAACTGCGCCGTCAAGAGTGAAAGCCTTTTCTTCTCTCTGTGTTGGAGCAGCCTGACCTTGACCTGAATGTTGCCACATTCCACAAGCACCCATTCCTGTGGGCCATAATCTCCAAAACCAAATTAATTTGGAGCATCAATCTCACAGTCTTGGAAACGAGCAGTAATGACTCTTGATTGGAATTCTGTAATAGGATTTGGAGAAATCGTCTCCGGTTAACCTACAAACACCGTTAACAGACAATTTCTGTTCAGCTCAAAAGTTTCAGACACTTTACGGAAACTGGAAATACTCTAGGACGGCTGTGCGTCGCCTCCGTCACTGGAAGTAACTGCCCAGATTTCACTCATGTGAAAAAACAGTCTTAAGATTGAAAGAATAATAAAGCAGAACGGACCAATAACGCGCCAATAGTGCGCATTCGACGAACACACAACGCTTGCAGAAAATCTCCACGCGTCTGTCACATCGCTCGGCCGGTGAAAGCGCACAGTTCAGCCCCAGCCTGAACCCAAATCCCGCTTTCTTTCACAAAATGACCGGATGAAATGTTCGACTTTACCTGCGCCGGCATCACTGAGTTCGGAGACGAATTCACCGGGTGGTCATTCTGCTTGAGAGACGCTGCGGGGACCGGCTCTCCTCTGACCGCGTACATGAGTGAGGACTCCCTGCACTCCGCCGCTCGCATCGGGAGCCGTTTGAGGGAAGCGTGCACGGACTCGTCCGCGGAACTGATTGGACGCGGTCGTTTTCTCGCCTTCTGATGCGTTAAGTCCATGATGTCCGTTTCGTCCATGACCGCGCAGACTTTAAAGGTTATCGGATCTAAGTACGTGCTAGGCTTTTCGCTTTTTCCTTTTTTTTTTTTTTTTCTTTCAATCTCTGCAACACGCCGATGCCAAATGTGGAGCGGGGCAGGGAGCGCCGCGGCTGTCAGACGGAGCAGCTTCCTCTGGAATGGCTGGGAGAAGTCAAAGCCCCGACAACATTAGCATCGCGGCGCCCGCGGCTCTTCTGGGCTGTCGCTGCTTCCGCGGCAGGTATGGGTGTCGCATTTTTATATAATGAAATAAATCGCGCCACGCACGGATTTATGCCTCCACTGCACAAACGCAGCGCACATCTGGACATGCTGCAGCTGGCCTTTTGCCCTTTCTGGGCAGCTTTTCTGTGCCTTCCTTTTGATGCGGCTGCCAGTTTCCCCATTGTTACCCCCCTCCTCCCCAGATACAGGTTGGATTAAACGTCCACAGCACAGACCCACGCTGGCCCAAGTGGGATGAAAGCTCCTGGAATGGTGACCAGCCCACTCAGACACCTGGACAAACGTGTCCCTGTAAACATCACCCACCCACAAACACACATCACTACTCAAAAGCAACTTTAAAAAGTGCCATTTTGAAGCAATGCTTCAAAATGCTTTTTCATCATTTTGAACGAATGATTTCAAGAACTGCATGTCCCACATGCACGGACGACAACCTATTGAATCCTATTGAATCCTATGAATCAACCACCTCCATTGTCAGCACTGCAGAAATGACTTCACCGAGAATAAAAAGCACACTGCTGCGTACCCGTTTGAACTTAAAAGTATTGCCACCGCGCTCTCCTGAACTGTGCAAGCAAGGGGTGTGTGTGTGTGGGGGGGAAAGCAGGGAATCCACAAATTTTAATAACATTCAGATTAAAATTAATTAGTTCAACCGCTGGCCTTAAAACATCCACATTTCTGCTTCTCATTGGCAGTGCCAGTTTCACACCTAGATACCCAATTAGCAATTAAGCTTGCCTTTGAGTGTAGGCCTCCACTGCAGTGTGTGATCCTGCTCTGATTTGCATGCCGCTTGTGCACGCAGTGATAAGCGCAGGCAGCAGCCATACATAGTTTTAAAATTCAACTCCAGAAATCCCTCGCAGAAGGCAAAAGGCCTGCGGGGCACGAGGGAGAGAAATCACATGGCTGCTCTTCAAAAGGGGACCTGTGTAAGGCAGCCGGCAAAGTGCGTGGGATCACACTCAGAATGCAGGTAATTTGTTCCCTGACTAATTTGTGGAGATGGCGGTGCTGTGTGTGTGTGTGTGTGTGTGTGTGTGTGTGTGTATGGGAGCCTGTAGAGAGCAAGTTCTGAAAACATCTTGGTGGAATTGGATTTCCTCAAAGCCTTGTCATCGCAAAGGTGGATTGGGTGTAAAATCTGTAAGGCATTATGGAAAATTGCAGGGGAGACAGAGGAGAGGGTGAAAGAGCGGGTAGGTGGGAAGTGGAAGGGGGTAGGGGGTTAAAAGCACCAGGGCCTCAATCATACACACACACACACACACACACACACACACACACACAGTCATCTGACTTATGGAAGTGAATGTACACAACTACACCTGCAGCTCTGTGGTTAAAACTGGGAGCGGATCAATGATGCCTGACGTGCTCGTCACCTGTTGCTGTTTCACGCTCCTACAAACGTCGCCAAAGCGACGACGCCATCCCGAAGTTCACAGCCTAAACAAGGGCTCAGACTCTGAGAATCCGCCCGTTTGCCCAGCTTGTGTTGTTTTATTGTGCACAGTGCGCAAAAACAAATCAGAAACAGGCACGCCGCGTCAGGGCCTGGAGTCATTTGGCTGCTCCGCGTTACTCCTCGTTTTCCATCCGAAGCCTTTCAAGCCATTTATGCAAAATCATCACTTTAGCATCTTTGCAACTTAAAAAAAAACAAAAAAACAAAAACACCACAACAAACGCTGTGGTTCAGAGTCGATTGCAGGAAGCAGGCACCGGACGGCTGCGGCCACAGTCGAGGGCCCGTTCTCGGTTTTCAGGTTCACCCACAATGCAGCCCTTTAGTGCTTCGACGTATCCGGGAAGACGCAATTAGCATTTCGGATCGGAGCATTAGCATTCAGTTTGTGGACCCGTATTTGCATAATCTAGATGGGTCATCTCTACGTCGTTGCCCCCGGGCCTTTGCTTCAAACGTCCACACAGAGACAAATCTACAGATTCTGGGTGAACTTTAGTCAAAGCCTGCAGGGCAGAACACAGGTAGCAGGACTCCGGTAACAGAATGCCACATCTGCTGATACGTGGAGCACTTTGGCGTTTGGAAACGAGCACCATGCATTGAGGTTTCTTTTTCGTTTTTTAAAATGTATGTTGTGTTTCTGGAACCTCTGTTTCAGAAGAGCTGTGTATAAGTTTGTTGAAACAGCCTGAAAGAACAAGTTTTCAGAGCTAGGAGACGTAGGAGAATCTACTTAAACCTCTCTGTGAAACTGACAATCAAACGCACAATGACAAAAAAAGGCAATTACAAGTGATACGTTGCGAGTTGCATATTTTCCATAAAGTGACTTCCTTTAACAGTAATCTTTTGTGTATTAGACAAAATGAATGCAGCTTCCTGGAGAGGCAGACGACTGATAATAAAGTGATCAGTGTTGCTACAGGCTGTTGGAGACGGTGGTGCGTGATCACTGGAGTAGAGTCTCCCTGGGCCCTGCCCAGTGAAGACAGCATGAGAGAAAAGGACACAATTCCAATTTTTGCCACCAGGAATTTCAGGAAAGCCCTCTGCCTGCTAAAAACCATTATGAGGGCAGTAAATTTAACAGACCTGCTCTGAAAAGTTTGCCTTGTGTATCTTTTGTTAAGTGCAGTTTGACTTGCGTGTGTCAATGCAGGGCACACAGCAGAGGTTTTGTTAGTACAGCGCCATCTAGTGATCATTCCTGAAAGTCAACGCCTTTCTGTATATCCCCACACTTTAGTGAAAGTTAAATCCATCAAAGTTCAACAAACGTGAGAAATTTGTTCACAATGTCACAAAAAAATGTGGATTTTTATTTTTTTTTCACTATTTCATTAGATTCACACTCGGACTGCAGTTAATTGCGCACGGAAGAACATTTTACCGACATTTTCTTTCATTTAGACTGGAATTCTTCCACTCCACAAAGCTAAATATTGCGTGTTTATAGCGTTTTACCTTTCCTACATTTACATTTGTGAGAATTCACATCCCCCTGAACAGAAATACAAATAACGCCCGCGGCAAAATGACTCCACAATGGCGTCTTTCATTAAAGGATCTGGGGCAGTCAGGAAATGGAACGGTTCCACGACAAAATAATGCTCGGAAAAACCTTTGGGGTGTCGACAAAACGTAGGTCCGACTAAGTTGGAAGCAAGTTATAAAGCAACAGCGACGCGGAGACTGTAACGCATTCGCAACCGAAATGTGCCAGCAGCGAATTCACACGGTGGAAAAAAAACGAAGCGAGCGGCCGGATGACATTCCAGCCCGATTTCTGTTCAGATCAGAGGTAGCGAAGGTGCGTGTGATGCAGCAACGCGCATACACCCGTGTCGTAACTATGGAACAATAGCAGGAAATGGTTAAATATTTTTTTTAAAAGAACTGTACAGCTCGAATCGTTTGGCACATGCGTAAAGGCTGCTGCGCCTCGGCGTCCCAGTCCAACCAGCCACGGAAACAACAACAAACCAAATAAAATCCCCGCTTACCTGAAACGTAGAACGGCATAAAGTATCTTTTTGTGCACCTTTTCCCTCCGTTTTGGCCTCGGTCTGCCTCTCTTCCTACACCAGCGAGAAATGCAATAGCTTGGCTAAGGTAGACAGAACAAAATACAGAGAATACTTGCTCCGGGGCTCCGAAACCCCTCAAGGCAAAGATCAGGATACAATTAGCTCATGTCTCTGCCCCAGTCTAAACCAGTCTGCAAAATAAAACTCCGAGCAATGGAACAGATCACAGGACCGCTTCAGCCTTTTGTTCAGTTTATGTTTTTATAAAATCAAATAAAGAAATCTGCCTTTTTATTTTTTTTCCCACAACACCCTCACTCCTTGTGCCTCCAACTTGCCTCTTCCCTCTCTCTCCCTCGCAGAGGAGCTGATTTTAATCGTTATGATTAGTTTTGATGTAACGCTCCCCGGGGCGATTGCTACAAATGGATGGAGTGTTTCTTTGCCAGGGAGGAAAAGCAGCAGATGATGATAATTATATAGATTGTTGGTGGAGTCCTTTGATTTTCTCCTTCTCCCCTTCTGTCTCCAAGTCTCAAACACGGACCCATGTACTACATTAAAAAAAAGCAACCCCCCAACCCCAACGCACACACACACACACACACAACTTGTTGATTAGTCCGCGATCGACGTAATAATTGCTGAGATGTGATTAATGAACGCCTCACTCTGGACCTTGTAATTCCTTTTCTCCCTTTGGAACCCCACCCCACCCCCCTTCCGAATGACGTATTGTATAAATAAGCACTTGAAGCTTGCCTTCATGCCCAAATCAAGTCTGAATCAGTGCCTGCGGGTGATGTGCGAGCTCATTTCAGATGTTCAACCATGCATGGATTTGGAAAGATGGAAGCTTTAAGATTTCAGCACTCGGCGAAGGAATTCCATGTTTTAAAAATTCTTCACGTGGACATGACTAATTATTAGAGAGTTTTTTTTTAATTTAATCTTGTGAATTCGAGTCATTTTTAATAGTTATTCTTGAATAAAAATGAAACAGTCATCTTTGTCGCCCCCTACTGTTCATATCACACACCTCATTCTCAGGCAAGAAGGCGAAGACGTTTTGGCCTCTTTGTTGTAACTGTGCACAACATCAAAAAGGAAAGCTAAAAACGCAAACAGAGCATACACAAAACTAGCTTTTCACTAAATATTTACAGGCAGTCTGTGTACCAAAACCGTCATCCAAGGAGAAACCCCCAAATTGTTCTCAAGCTCAGGCCACAGTGGAACATGTGTCATCAGAGGGGACCGGCGACTGATGGACACAAGTGTGCAAACAAACTATTTTTCCTAATCGTCTGCATCAAAGAGATGCCCTCTCCAAAGCATCTTTTGTGAATGACAAACAGAATTGCTTTATCCTGTGCACATCTGATCCAGGAACCATTAAACTTTTTTTTTTTTTTTTGAACCAACATGTCCCACAAGAAAAACAAACACAGGATTAAAGTGTTACCATGGAGTGATTTTTTTTTTTCCCCTAGAGGTTACCGTCTCACACACGCTGAACCTTGACTGCACACATTTTGCACACACATGCTCGTGTTTTGATACCATTATTCCGACAACAAAATGGCGAGCAGAGACCACCCCGGGCCTTAAAATCCCATACGTTATCCATTTTCCACACAAATGGAGCCTATTCACACTGGAACTCTCCCCTTCGGTATTCATAATATGCATCGGACGCTTTTGAAGCTAGACAGGGTAGCCCCACCGACACGTGTTGTTTGATGGGGAGATGGAGGCGATGTTCTCGTACCTGCAGCATTTTCACCTCAACAGAACGGCTACAGCACCAACAGCAGGCAGACGTCTGATGGGCTGTACAATGTTTTGGTTCACAAATGATCCAGATTCGTTGCAGATGTGAGCTAGCGCAACTCGATGACATCATGGGCTCTCAGAACTGGAGCCTTCTCTGTCTAAAAGCGCAGTCTTAACACTGTTAAACAGCAGTTTGGCACCACTATACCTCGACTAAAGCTATTTTCAGTTCAGAACTGAAATGTTCTGCTCCATTTGGATCATTTTAACAATCTGTAAATCTCTGAAACAAAGAGATTCATGATGAGTTTCACACATTCAGACATTCTTTGATGCCTCTGGTTCCCTGCAAACCAACCACTGGACCAGATACATGCAGCTCATGCTGTGTTAGCCTCCGACCAAGTTATTAGCCGCCGCTGCTGCTGCTCGCCACACCCCTCTGATGGCCCATGGATATGCGAAAAAGTGGGCTAGATGAAGGAAAACACTCAGGCTGCTCCAGAGCCTGCCTCACTCTTGCCCTGCGGGGTTGCACCATTTTAGGCCAGACTGTTCATCAAATATTATCTTTGGCACGGTGAAGCATGGCTCCGGAGGATCATCATCTCGCTAGCCCGGCGCCCATGTCAGGTACAGCTGTGGGAGGTTAAGCGTTAACAGTTGTAATTCTATGACACGGGCCTCTTTGCTCGGGTTCGCGTGCAAAATTTGGGCCTGTTTTTTTTTTTTTTCTCTTCCATCTTTGCACGCGCCTCTCCCTCAGCATTACAGCATGACTAATCTGACTAATTTACTCCTGTAGTGTTTTTCCGTCTGACAACAACCAGGTTTATGGCGAGGAGTCATATTCAGCTGAGGAAAGGTCAGGAACTCCAACTATCAACCCCAGATGCCCCCATCCCACCCACAGTGGACATAAGAGTCAGTGACACTACTGTAAGAGGGGAGAGAGACAAGAGGTGTGTGTGGTGGGAGGGGGCTGCTTGGGTAATGCTGGGAGGCTCTAATAAAATGTAATCCTATTATATGGTTCCCACTAGAGGGCAACAATAATAAAGGTTTCCCTAATAACAGGAGCAGACCAAACCCAAATGGAAAACAGCTCCTCGGGTCACATCCCGCACTTGTACATATATCCTCTCATTAACCCAATTGCTGTTGGGCCACATTACACCGACAGGCCTTCGAGATTTAAGCAGCGATGGCACAGCAAGAGTTAAGTCAAACAAATGTGTTTCATCAAACTGCAGTTTGGGCTGCTCTGCATAAAGGAATTGAAGCAGGGAAGAGGAGGAGGAGGAGGAGGACTAACGGAATGTGTGCGGGTCGAAAGTTGGAAGCAGAGCCCCGAGGAATCCAATCAGAACTTCTCCACCCGCCCTCTTCGTGTCTGAGCCACCGGGGTCTCAGGTGTGCTCTCCATGAGCTAATACCTCCCAAACTGGATTGTTTGTGTTGGAGTAATCAGGGTTCTGTAATGACAGGCCCAGATTCACGGCACGCTTGCACCCAAACGCTTGTGACGATTCATTTACCTTGGCGGGCCGGAGAAAATGAAACATTCCTCTGTGGTTAAGCTCCAATAAAAAAAAAAAAGGTTTGGATTTCGCCAGATGAGCCTCCAACTCTGCAAAAGGTCCAGTGGAGGTGTCCTCTAATGGGCTACGGCAACAGAGCGGAGGAAAGATAGGAACCACAGCCGTGCTCAGGTGATCAGATAATATGATGGAGTTCTTCCACTTCCTGCCATCTTACGCAAATGCACTCAAATATTCATCATAAGTGACAAGGTGAGTGAGAATATCCATCATATTCTCAAGACAGCCCCAGATATTAAGTGAGCCAGTGTAACAGCATTACAGAACCCCGAATAACAAAGTTAGTCCTCTCTCTCTCACTCTCTCTCTCTCTCTCTCCCTCTCTGTCTATGTCTGTCCTTGCACACGTGTGTGCACGTGTGTCTGACAGCATCAGATGGCGGGAGAGCGTCGCACGCTTTCCTGTTCCTGCACCACCCCTCCAACCCCAGAGCTGCACACTCAAGGCACTTTCCAGAATCAAACAATTTCACGCAGCTACTGGAGGAGGAAATGAACTGAGCCCAGAGCAATAATAAAATTATACAAATGTTATTACAGACTCGCCTGCTACTGTCCTACTTTAATTCAAATTTGGACACTCCAGGCGCCGCTGGTGGCAGAGACCTTCCTGAATAAATCAACATTAGCTTATGTCTAAATTATTAAGGAAGTGGGAGACTTTCTTGTTTATAAAATGAATTATTAAACAAGTGTTTAACGCTGTTTTTCCCTCACGAATCCCCAAATATTATTTACTAATGATATTTAAGGTGTGTGTTTTATCTTTTGCCCCTTCTGTCGCGTGCTGGGAATTGAGATTTGAATTTGCAAAACCCGCCTGTTCTCCCCCAGATAAGGACCAGATCTACTCAGAGATGGAGTTTGCTGGTATCTTTATGATGTGCAAATGAGAACTCCATTTCTACCATTAGTTCCTTGGCGGCCATTGTTGCCTATGTACATATAGACATTCATGAATTATGGAGGCGCTCCATGCAGTGGCTCTTGCAGCTAAATCAACAAACACGCAGATGAAAAGTGTTTTGTTGCAACCTTGCTGTTACCGGTGTGTGCAGCATTAAGTGTAATAACTAAAACATAAAGGGTTTTTCTGTCAAAGGTATCAATTTCGGCATCTGCTCGTTCATCCAAGAGTGCAGATTTATCAGAGCCATTTCCTGTAATAATCCCCTCTACACACACACACACACACACACACACCCTGGTCGGCCTGAAATTCAACCCAAGCCAAATTCCAGCCCAGCTGGGACTGTTCTCCTCACCTTCCCTCCCCCTTTTAATCTTGCGATGGTCCATTGTTGATAAATCCAAACCCAGGGAGTCCATTTCCCATCATCCCTCCCGAGAGGGAAAAAAACGCACAAAACATCAGATTTATGTACTCATTTATTTTGGCTATAAAGATGATTAAGGGGAGCTGAGAGGGTGCTGGCCTCCAGCCACTGAGCCCTTAAGGAGCACAGGCAGCGCGCCTGCAGGTGAAAGATAACGCTGCAGGAATTCTGCACAAGGAGTCGTTGAATAAGAGCATTTTTTATCATCAAAAATCTCACCATCAGTAGGTTTTTGAGTGGAAAGACTGCAGACAGTATTTTAATGTGCATAAACAAAGGTATGGAGAATATTGCAAGCTTTGGAAGCAAAGATTTGAACCAAAAATCCCAATCAAACCAGCACACTTTGAGTTAACTCTGCACCTAATTTATGGGTTTGACCAAGTTAAAATCAGACTTTCAATATAGAACTGTCCTGCCTCCAAACATCAGTGCAGCCCTTCCATCCAAGGCTCTTGGCTGCCCTCCCCTGGAGAAATACCGATGGGACCGGTCTCCCCAATGGAGCTGTTCGCATTTTGGCCACTAGATGGGAGTCTTAGCACAAACAACGAGTAGCAGACGTGGGAGTTTTAAAAAAACACTTGGCCCTGCAAACATAGCTGCAGATCAGGAGGTTGTGATCATTTCCTCCACACTGCAAGCCGAGATGAACCTTTTCTGTTTTTCAGTGCAGCAGACAAAAATACATAAAAGCTCACGCTGCTTTGCTGTTCTTTAGCAAGGTCATTTCCTTTGCTGATAGGATGAGATTACATAAAGCTACTCACTGTTGTTGGTAGATTAAAGGTAGATGAGGCCATCCATCATTGACCCATAGCTTTTAACTTCCCAGAGTGACAGAAACAAGTGCATGTTGTGAAAGGTCTGTGTGAAAAATACCGCAAAACATCACTGAGGACTGAAATTAAGGTTAAAAAAAGCACCTATTTCTGCTTAGCAGTTGTAGGTGAGCACTAAATTCAGCTAGAATAAACCCAAAAGAGATCAATAATTGAAATTATCATAGCCTCTTGCATCAAACAGATGAATAAAAAGAATCTGCAGGAGTAAAACTATAATTGGAATAACAGAAATAAGAAAGTCTGTGTTGTTTAACTGGTGCACTGAAAATAGAGAGCAACAGGATACAACTGGGAAAAAGTTTCTCCAAAATTTCCCGTATTAATGATCACCGGAAAATGTTCCCCATTATTACACGGTCAATACATGGAAGAAAAAAATGAACGGGTCACTGCAGTGACCTCCGTGTAATTGGTTGACTCTCCACATATTTCTGGTTGCAATTTAGCAGCGTTCAACGACAACTCCAAAGAAACGGTTCTGGCAGGGCCCGGGGAGGGGCATCGAACCTAACTGAGTCCAGGTGATGAGATTTGCATTAGCTTTATGACAATAAGTGAAACTCAGGCTCACTGTTGAGCCTGGCAGGCAGAAATTTCATTTCTGTCTGAGGTCTTGGAGGTGGACTGGATCAAGGTGGACACTCCAAAGTTGGGCTGTCCTTTCTACAGATTGGTCTCTATTTCCAGTGTGCATGATAGTCATACGGAAGACAGCACCTCTCCCGTGGTGTCCTGGAAAGACTCCATTTTCTCAGCTTTCTGTTCAGAGATGGTGTGGACGGAGCCTGGTTTGATGGCAACGTCGTCCGCCTCCACCTCTTGATATCTTCCCGCCGAGTCCTTGCGAAAGACCAGCTTTAGCCTTTTCCTCACCTCAGGGTCGGGGCAGTACAGGTACTCATACAGACTGGCAGCCAGGACGGCCCCCAGGATGGGTCCCACCCAGTACACCTGCCAGGAACAGCCATAAAACCACCATAAGTGGGCAGCAGTGGGCAGGACATACAGTATGTTTAATTAGCAGTATAGCTCATCTGTCCTGTCCTTCAGGATATAGAGCGCTTCCAGCATCCAACATTTGTGGCCAAGATGTTTTTGAATCGGACACCAGTGAGACATTCGCAGTTTGCAGCGTTATTAGCGAAGTGCAAACAATCTGACACTGTGCTGCGGTTTAACGCCTGTTCAGTCACACTTAATTAGGTTTCCATGTAGAAATGTTGCATTTCTTTATAGGCAGTTGTTTTTTGTAATTAAAGGGTGTTACTCTGATTTCATCTTGTAATTCATGCCTTATCCTTTAGCTTTGACCCGGGTGCTAACTTATGAAAATGCAGAGGCTTTTTTAGGGAGCACACCTTCCACTCACAGCTGTCTCTGCACTTCTAGCAGCTGTGCTAAAAATGTGACCTTATCTTATTTCAGCGTGCCATGCTGTGCTAGAGTGCACCCTCTTCTAGGCTTTTAATGTTGTAAGCCACAGCTAATCATTTATGATGTATTGACAGGTTCACACAGTTTGGTTCTTTACCAGTAGACCGTAAATATATTAATATATCCAAAATGGGCATTCAGCAAACTGCAGGAAGTATCTCTTACCCAGTGGTTAGTGAAGTTGAGTGTGATAAGGGCAGGCCCAAAAGATCGAGCAGGGTTCATGCTGGCTCCTGTGTAGTTGATCTAGAAGATAACAAACAGCCTTATAAAAGAATGAAACGCATAATATCATCATCGCTGTTTACCATACGATGCTAAATCTAATGCTTCAAACTTATAATAAATATCATTCATAATGTATGAGTTACATTGTGTCGTATAAGTGTTCCCTTTATTTTTTTGAGCAGTATTTTACACATATTTGTACTGGGAAAATAGATGCATGGAGAAGAGCTGTGTGAGAGATAACATCCATTTCCCTGAGCACTGGTTCACGCTGCAGGGTTCAGGAAGCCCCAGAGATTGGTTGCTATGCAGTGGCAGCCTCCAATGAATGTGCATGTAGGTGTGAATCAGTGAGAAGTGCACAGTGCGACACAGCGAAAAACAAATGCTTTTATGGCCTAGCTGCTTCTTAAGGAGCAAGAGAGCTCCAGCTTTGACTCATGAGGCCAGGAAAGAGTTCTTGTTCCGGGCTCCTTGAAAGTGTTGTAGTCGATGTAAACAAAGATTGACGGATGAATGTTGAAATATCACTTCTGGGGTCGCTGGTAAAAGAGGTGTCGGCTGATATGAGGTTCAAGAGGAGCTATCACACTATAAGAGGGTTTTTCTGAGGGATTTTAATAGAAATAAGAATTTGGGCTGAGAGGCCAAAGGTAATCGTTCACCTCTGCTCCTGTTCTTAGGCTAACATGCTCGTCTCTTATCTGACTCCCTGGGAGGCACTTACTGCAAAAAAATGTCCAATAGCAACCGCAAATCCGATGGCAAGGCTAGCAGAGCCTCCGAGGTCTGTGCGTTTGGGATCACAGGTGGCGAAGACGGTGAAGACCAGCTCGAATGTGATGAGGAGCTCCACCAGAAGGCCGTGTCCAACCGAGATCTGAGCGTTCACCTGCGGAAGAGACTCTCCAGGTTGGCTTCTACAAACGTATTCGCAGTGTGTATAGGAATGGAAAAACGATGGATTCGTACCTCTGTGACGCCAAGCAAGCCTCTAGCGGCTGCAGGCGTGATGAAGTACAAGATCCCAGCGCCGGTTATGGCTCCCAAACACTGAGCCAGCACATAGAACACCGCCTTCGCCAGGCTCAGCTTTCTGGTCACCACCATGGCTGCGGTGACGGCCGGGTTGATGTGTCCGCCGCTGATGTGGCCGAAACACTGCACCATGGTGGCGATGCTCAGGCCAAAGCATAGGGAGATGAGGACCAGGTCGGCTGGGGGCACCTTCTCCTCCCCCGCCTTCCATGTGATGGTGGAGCCCAGACTGAGGAGGACGAAGATGAAGGTGGCCAGGTATTCTCCAGACACGGCCCTCCAGAAGTCCTTGGTCCAGATGCCTTTGAAAGCCACCATGATGCTGTGACAGTTACAACAGTGCAGGAACCTCCTGGCAAGAAGAGACAACAATATTCCTATCAGGTGCAACATTTATGACCCGTTCAGGCTTTCAGGCTGTACAAAACATTCTTTACGAAATAGAAGCAAATGAGCAAGCTTCAGAGCACACTTGTCCGGATTGGTTAAAATATCCGTTACTGCCCAGTTAAAAGGCTTCGAATGCACTGTTCATGAAGTCACTTGTGTCTCTGGCTGAAACTCACCAGAAACGAGAACACGCTCTCCCTCTCTGGGCCCCTGATGAGTCTGATGTGTTCTCACTCATGAATCCCGGCGAGTTATTCACCCAGCGGAGACAGCTCTCCCTGCATGACAGCCTAAAAGTTGGTAAGGTTGAGTGGGGTACTTACAAGAGAGCTGCGGGCGGTGGGCGCGCACGGGTGGAGCAGAGGGCAGGTCTGTCAGAGAGACATCAGCCACACATTGTGGAGCTGGATCGTGTACAGCAGCTTTATTAAGTCACTAACTGGGCATCACCTCACGGGAGTTAAGATGCCTGCTGCAGGGGGAGGAGGGGGAGGAGCCATGACAGTTGTCTGCGGTACAAACAGGGGCAGACGACAGCACAGCAACCCAAGCAACCTCAGCATCCCAGTCAGAGTAAAGAGATGCACAACAGAGGGCAAATAAAAGATGGACTGAATATGAGAGGATGGGAAACGAGCCAGGAAAGACCCATAAAGTGTAGCTGCAGAGCTGCATGTGGGGGAGATGGGGAACTTTGATTTAAGGCGCCGTTGGACCTCTGGGCAGACACAGAGCAAGTCTCGTTAGTTGATCCAGAAACCGGAATTATTAGGGCATGTCCTGCATCAAATACATTTTTAAAAGCAGAAACAATCCATGACAGCAGAGCCAGGGTCTTTCTTTTCATCATACACGTTTAACGCATCGCTGCTGATTACTTAAAGAGATGAGACAATGGTAAAAAAAAGTGAATTTCTGTTGTATTGTGCCACCTTTCTAATCCACTTCCTGTCTCCACTGATGTGTGCAGTGTTCAGCCATGTGAAACCAGCTGAAGAGTGAGGGGATAAAGACAAGGAGGGCCGTGTTGATCCAGCGTAATAACAAATCACCCTGAAAACAAAGGAGAACATCAGCACACCGAGAGCAAATTTACATTTAAAATAATATAATTTCTTACAGTCTTTTTCAGGGATGGTTTCCTTTCTTTTAAACATCACTTTAGTCATAAAAGGAAACTGGATGGAAAAAGAGCCTGACCGCTAAAACGATGTCTCTTTCTGTGTTTTTGTGGCCTTTCGTTGCTATAACACAACACCAGCTCTGTACCTCAACAACCACAGCTAAATGCAGAAGCCCAACTTGAACCTAAATCCGCTTCTATCCTGAAACTGAACACCAAGTTTTAACCCTCAGTTTGGGATGTGAGAGCCAGCCAAGATGTTCCCACGTCCCCAAATTGTCCTCACTTCACCAGTAAAAGACATGTACATAAACATGCAGTATGCCAGAGACAAAGTTATATATATGCCGTCACCAGAAGTTACCCTTTGCTCTTGACCTTTGCCCTTAAGTCCCAGAGTCCTCTTTGCTCCAGACTTGAACGTTTGTAACGTCTTGAGTTTCCTCACGTTGAGCTGCTTACAGGTTAACAAGTGTGCATGCTGCAAATCAAATCTTTAGGGAACATGTGCTCACACCACATTGCTTTCCATATGCGGCGTTTCTGTAGCTCTGCAACGTGTTAGTCGATTATTATCATCACACTCCCTCTGCGCAGGTCCGCACCGTCGATGCACGATGAGCTTGCGTTGGCTGCGTAATATAATCACGTACATACCCCGACAATTAAGCATGCGATGTGGTTTTCGTTTACAATGGTAAATATGACCACTAGGCTTGTTTATTTTACAGCAACATTTGAATCCTGCACACTATATCAACTTTGAATTCTAATGAGCCACATGAAACAGAGGATCCTGCTCTTCTGCTTCCTCCAGGCAGTGAACACATCACAGCACTTCCTCCTTTGCTAATTAAAAGCTTGCCTTCATTTTTCATTTGTGCACGTGTTCAATTAAGAGTCAATTAATACTGGTGGACATGGCAGGATTCTGCCGCGTTAGACGAGGCTGTTTGTGGTTGTCAAGTCAAGAAAAACAGTAGTTAGTTTAGTTGAGATAATAGTGCTTAAACCAAGAACTACTTGTCTTTACAGCTGTATGTTTGTGCTGTTTTAGAATAACAAGTGCCCTGTGCTTCGTTAGCCAGCCAGCTCTGCACTGTGCCAAGTTTTCGACATGCCACAATGAAAAGAATCCCAACGCTGTTATTTAGGCTTGACAGGGAGCCAAATTGGTGACCTCTTCCTGAAAATTGGGACGTGCAAAAGGGGGTTTGATTCTTATTGAAGCAAATGAAGGGAATGGGAACAATCTGCCTGTGAAAGCGCATTTGACCTCTGACACAGAAAAACAAACGTCTGACTGTACTCCGCGGCCATCATGCAGTCATGCGAGAGGGCGGAGCAGCTAGTATGTGTACATGCATCCAACACGGGGCGACAGGGGGGCTTGTCTGTCCCGTGCACAGCCTCAGAGTTCACTGATCTGCAGGTCTGGATGTTATGTCCAGCGGTATCTGTGCACATCACAGACTTGGACTGTGCGCAGAAGTTAAAATGTTCAACTGTTTATTCTGTTTACTGCCACTCTAAATCATAAAGAACAACTCTGTGATGTCGCGTCTGTTTCGTGCTGCCTGTTTGCCTCGTTGCCTCTGTGCTAGCCCTCCTGTTTGTTTTCTGGGAACGTTTGTCTGCGAGGGGACAAACTCATGCACCATTTGATGCTGCACGTGCTGCGGATATTTGATTGCATGCAGCAGCTTTCCAACTTAAAGCCAGGATCCTGAGAGTTGTCCGGCTGCATAAAAGTCAACTAAATAAAGCATAACATTGCAGGAGAACGTGTCTGAGTCGGATCAGGGACAATGATGATGAGTAACTGAGCGCAGGAGACCTTTCCAGCTATTTATTTACGTTTTTTTAATTTGAAAGAACTTAACTAAAAGCACGCAAAACATACTTGCATTTAAGTAAACTAGTAATGTAAATTAAACCATCAGCCCAGCAGCTGAGATTAAAACAGGCAGACTAAAAGAGCGAATTCAATTCAAAACATAAACATAAACACAATTCAGACATAAATCTTTTAGCTTTATGTCCCTGCTGTTACATTAACCCTCTTAACCCTTTAACACCAAATAACTCTCAATAAAACAGCACACCAAGGTTATGCCTGCAGGAGGAAGCTGTAGTTCATTGAGGCCAATAAAATACTTTGGCTCAGAATAAGTTTCTGTTGATTCTTTTGATACCAAACTATAAAATCTCAATAAACTCGTTAAAAACAGGACATTCAGAACAGCGAGTACGCATTATCGTGTAGGCTGTTTGCATCATATTATCTTTCAGGCCTCTGTTCCGGGTTTACCGAAGGAGAACATTTTACTCAAGTACAATCTCTGAATTTCACGGCTGAGGGCAGAAGTGTGTCCTTCTGGATGTGATGAAATCGCAGCTTAACTATTAAATATTAAACACGCTCGTTGAGTTTATATATCAATAAAACTTCTCTGCAAACTGACTGACCGAAATGTCATTAGTTCCGGTAGCTGCACGGATGTGCAAACTCTACGGTTAAGCGAACAGCATGCACACACACACACACACACACACACACACACACACACACACACACACAAACACAAAGACAAACACACACACACACACACACACACACACACAAACACAAAGACAAACACACACACACACACACACCATGTATGTCTATCTTTATGAGGACTTTCACAGGCTTAATGTGTTACCCTGCTCCTGACCATAACCCTTACCCTAACCCAATTCTGACTCAACCTTAAAACCAAGTATTAACCCTCAAACATGCCAGTGAAGTTGTAAGGACCAGCCAAAATGTCCTCACTTCCCAAAAAATGTCCTCACTTTGCTAGTAGAATGCAGATTTTGGCACGCAGTATGTAGCAAGTACAAGAACAAACACACAGTCTCTCTCTTTTTCTCCTTGCCTCCCTCAGAATCACCCAGAAGACCTTGAGATTACAGTGGTGTTGGACAAAAACAACTTGACAAGATCCCAATGTTTTCTGCTGTTGGGGAGAGGGCACATTCCATGTAAGCTTCATTGCTCCTATTCAATCATCTACAGAGAATAGTGACATTTTTCATTTCTCTCCCTCTCCCTCTCTGCAGAAAACACACTGCTGTAGACCCAAACAATAAAAGTGCAGTTTCTAATTACTTTTTATTGATTTTTTTCTCTGAGCACTAAAACGCAGCCGTGCCCAATAAAAAGACACATATTGGGAAAACGCTACAGAAAATACGGCAACTGATTGTCTAATTTGAACAATCATGACAAACAGTACAGTCTACAGCCATGTGTCGGCAACGAGCACTGGGGCTTCACGTTCTTCAGTGCCATTTTTCAATATTTGCTGCACTCGTTACTCCTTGGAGTTGTAGAGAGTGTAGGCTGTAGTTGCCTCCAACAAAATGGGACATCCTTTCCAGACCGCAATATGTCACCAGCAAAAGCTAATGGCTTTTACGTGTAGGCGCACATTAGTGACAGCAACCAGCTGTTGCTTTAAAGCCCGACTTCATCCCTCTGTTCGTGCTCGCCTGCAGCAAACAGCCTCGGCTTGTGCTTTCTCCACTGTTGTGTTGCCCGGCAATTTTCAGTGGCTCTCTGTGGGCAGTCATTATTGATTTTCATGCGTTAAAGTTCAGCAGCCTGCTGCTGGACTTCAATTAAAGACACTGCAGATTGTCTTATTCCAACAACAATGCATCAGTGAAACGCCAGGTTACCTTAGCAACCGTGCAAGCATACCTCACACAGCCACCTAACGTCATCTGAACAGGAACTAGGACTCCTCTTGCCTGCAAATTGCCTAAAATTGAGCTATAGGGCTAATTCTTAAGGAGGTAAAATAGGATTGGGCGATGGTCTTTATCGCGGTGCCAGAGAGTCTGTCTCTCTGGTCCTAATTGTCCAGCCCTTCACTGACTTTTTAAATCTCGGTGGATGAGGAACCCGGTCGCCATTGTGAGCAATTGGAGCCGAAGCCTAATAAGTTAATACGCGTGTGAATGTCTGCGGGCCTCTTCCGCTGTTATCAGGAGACTGTACGGGACAGATAATATTGTCCTCAATCCGGCATCTTACAGTTTCTTCTGTGTTTTCATATATGCAGAACGAGAAACATAACAGCTTGAAAAATATCCGCGCTAGGTTTGAGCCAAGGTGCGTTTCTGGAACCGCAACCTATATGGTACAGCGTGCACTAACATTATCAGCGCAAAGTGGATTTAAGTTTTGAAATGTTATTTGATGAAAACAACACAATGAAATGACAAAAGGTTATATTGTAATTTTTGCCCATTAGTGTCCAGTAGATCAGGAACTGCCCCTTGTGGTGGGCTACAGTATTGTTCATTAAACATGTACACGCTTAAATTAAAGATGGGGTTTATTTGAAAGAAATGTATCATTCTTATTCTAGCTTCAGTCTCGTTAGATAGCATCGCGGACGGCGTTCCATGAAAACATTTTTAATTGCTGCTGTTCCCTGTTCTATTGGAAAACAGGGAGCAGCAAAACAGACCTCGGCGAGTCTGTTTCCACCTGCCAACTCATCACAGATAATGAAATGAAAGCGCGGCTTGAGCTTTTCTCCACTCTAGTTGTTTTTATTTTTCATTTTATTCCAGCATGTTGCTGAAGCTGTGGACCATCCTGCATGACGACAGATCTTTAAAAAAAAATAAATAAATAAAAAAAAAGCTCTTTCTTGCTTCATTCTTGCTTCATCGCTCTAGCTGCAGTGCCGCTATCTAAGATGGTTTATGTTCAGGGTGCAGGACTTAAGACGTCATATGACAACACCTCGTGTTACGGACCCTTTTTTGAGGAAAATCACGTCCCTGGCGTAAGTCATCACCTGCCTAGGATTACACCGCGCGTCGTACTCTTCCCTGGTTCTGTCTTATCCGTGTGGACTTCAAAGAGCTTCAGCGCTGAACCAAACCTTCCACTGCTGACACTGAGAATTACCGTGGAAAATGAATGCATACAAATGTTACAGCTACAAATGGAGTCTCCAGATGTCATTGCACCGAGCACAGCCTCAAACACGCACCAGTCATTTTCAACACGACAGCACCGGCGTGGACGGTGGCCTGACGTCACACAGAGGGGACTCGTCGGGTCGTATTAAACAGTATGCTGTTTTATACTCCCGGCCTGCTCATAAAAGGCCAAGGTCCATTTGGCCCACATCCGTGGGAAAACCAGTCTGACATGGTTCGATCCTGCTCCATAAATGAGTTTGTAATGTATGACTGATGGGTTATAAATATCTCACCTGCACAGCAACTCAACGCTGCTGAGCGACTCTGAGGACATCTGATCTCGTTGGGCTCAGCAGAGACGGCGCAGAAGGAAAAACTCACGTTATTCAGCACAGACGATGAAAATGTAATTAACTTAAACCATAAAACTGTGTGTAAATAACGTGACCTGAGTGCACCGGGGGTGCAGTTCTTAGCATGTTATAGCAGAAAGCTAATTTGATTCTGGACATCTGGACAGTGTGTGTGTGTGTGTGTGTGTGTGTGTGCACCGTGGTGGGGGGGTTGGGGGGTAGGGTTAGGGTTAGGGTGTTTCCCGGAGTTCTCTGTGCTTACTCCTGCCTTTTATATGAGGTTGTACTTGAAATCAACTCTGTATTCCTCAGTAGGTTCACAGTTTGAAGGATTAATAATCAGACCTTCGTGCAGATGCCTTTCTCCTTCAGTTATTTATAGCTCAGCTCACAAATACAATGTTGTTTTCCACCGACATGAGTTATTACACTCTAAACGGGCCTGGATTTACTGAACGCGTCACTTGCCAACCCTACCAACCACACTCAAAGCACCTGCTGCATTCACACACCCGCTCGTGCTCTCCTCCAGCGTCTCGCTCAAGGACAAAGGGGAAGAAGAAGAGTGTGTAAAGATGATTTGTCACATCAACAATTACTGTGTGTTGACAGCACGCAATGAGACGGCCTTGTCGCCATCGCTGCAGTTTTCTCTCTCTTCTTTGAGAGTGTTTTGCTTTGAGGAGCACCGATGGTGCCGCTTGTTGCAGCTGCAGAATGTGGAAGATTCATTCAGTTCAGTTCAACTTTATTTGTATTGACGTTTGCTACACATGAGACCGTCTTGGTGCTATACAGAAGGCCGGAGCCTGACCCCCAAAGGAAGGAAAAACTCAAGTTTAGCAGGAAGAAACTTCGAGCAGGCCCAGGAGGGGGACAGACATCTGACTGACTGACTGACTGACTGACTGACTGACTGACTGACCCTTCCAAGTCCATCCTGCATCCTGCCCACAGTAAGGTAGCAAATGGCAACGTTGCTCATTATAAAACGCTGTAGTGGTCCTGACCTCACTGACATTTATCAGAGGAAGGATCAGAAGTACGGACGTGTCAGAAGGCCGTTTGAGTATGAAGTCAGAAGTATGAAACACTGTCTTTGTTGTTCCAAGTGTTGTTAAGGAAAATAAGACAGAATTTTTGTTGGCCTGTGTACTCTGGACACAGAAAAACACGGAGCAGAGCTGAGGAAGCAGCTCCAAAAAGCGTCTGCACCAGAGCAGCTCAGCCGTCTCTGGAATATCTGCCGATCTACTGGTCCACACATATCTGTGAGCCGTTGTTCTCGCTTCTTTATTTAGTGATTTGTTGTTTATTTATGGTTTGAGTTGGACGTGTAGCGGTCTGACAGTCTTAATAAGAGGGGTGTCTCCTCTGTGTCTGTCTCTGCTGGTTTGTCCCTACTTGCCCTTTCCTCTCCTCTCTCTCTCCTGCCCAACCTCAGGCTACCACCTCTAATTACCCTCATGGCTTTCACCTGATGCCTCTGGCTCCGCCTCTTTCTGCAGGTATTTAAAGCCTGTTCCCCTCCTGCTCTGTTCCAGACTGCTGTCTCCTCTGGTGGTTCTTGGTTTGTGTTGTAACTCTGGATTCCTGGGTTTTGGATGGATTAGTTGCCTTTTTTTTTTTTAAGTTTCAGTTGAACTCTTAAATTTTTCCTCGAGTTTGGGCTTGTGGTCAGTCAATATTAAGTAAGGAAAGGCTTTTTAAAGCACGTTACACTGTCAGTTTACTTTAGACTTTCATTTTAAACATCAGATTTCTAGTTATCAGTTGATTCAAGTGGTTTTTCAGTGTGATACTTTAGCCCCCAAGTGGCCAAATCAGTGAATGCAGTTTAAAGGCCAAGTCTGATTATATTTAACTGAGGTCCGTGGGTAGTTACCTCCCAAATGGAAATGTTTGTTGCTTGCATGTGACACCCACCAACCCACTAATCACAACTTTGACAGCAGAAAAATGTAACATAAATGCTAAATGTTGTGATATCTGGCTGCTGTTGTCAGGAAATGCTTAAGAAAGACGGTGGTGCTGTGGAAACACTTGCGTTGTGTTGACACGTATAGACAGGATGAAGACAGACTGTCTCATTACCAAGCCTTCGCGGAGACAAGCTGTCAGGTTAAAACCCACAGGATCCTCCTGCAGATGCTGCCAACTATGAGAGGCAAGTCTCAAAGCTAACCAAAGAGGATGTTTGCGAGCATTAGAAGATAATCATTTAAGGGGAACTATTCAAGCTGCATTTCTGATGGTTGAACTCCATCCACATGTTCATCCATTTGGCTCCAGTGTCTCACCACTATGGGAAACCGATTAGCAACAGACAGCAGCGGTGCTTTGGCCCTAGTGTAGACTTGATGGCTCCAGCATTGAACAATGCAATCGATATATTATTATGACTAATAGGGCGTGCCTGGGATAAATATTGACCTGGATGTCAAGATGCTCTTGTTAATGCTTGTTAGGCACAGCAGCGGTTGCACTTCCTGCGGAGACTGAGAAGAGCCCACGTGCCCCCGCCCATCCTTACCACATTCTACAGAAGCACCATAGAGAGCATCTTGACCAGCTGCATCTCTGTGTGGTGTGGAGCCTGTGATGCTTCTGAGTGGAAGTCTGTGAGGAGAGTGGTGAGGACAGCAGAGAAAATCATCACTTCCCTCCCCCCCATGCAGGTGCTTGTCTTGAGCCAGAATCATCATTGGTGACCCCTCACACCCCCACCATGGACTGTTCTCCCTGCTGGCCTCTAGGAAGAGGTTCCGGAGCATTCGGTGCAGGACCACCAGGTTCTGCAATAGCTTTTTTCCACATGCCATTAGACTGCTGAACACTAATTGAACATTGCCACTTATGCTGGTCTCCATGTGCTCTATTCAATCTTCCATTGCCTCTTACCCAGTGTGTGTATATACAAACAATTCTCTTTTTAATTTTTCTATTATTATTGCACTACTGGAAACTCCAGAGGTCACTTTACTTCTGCACTTACTATACTATTTTTGCTATTACAGATTCCATTGCATTTTTGCTGTCATCTACTCCATACTTGGTATCTTCAGTCCTGTGCAGGTCAGGTATTGTAATCCATTTTGCACTGTCACTTTATTATTTTATAATTGTTCTACTGTTTCGTAATTGTTTTATAACTGTTTTACAATTACAAAAATTCCAAGTATTTGTTCCTACCTCAAGTCTTCATTCTGTGCTGTGCTGAGCTGCTTGCAGAGAAAATACAGTCTATGTACACCTGCTGTATACTGAATGACAAATAAAGACTAAGTCTAATGCGATGCTAACGACTTGTACAGAAACCTGTGAACAAAGTGAAAATTAATGTGGCAGCGCTGGGAGAGGTCTGCTCATTTAGAAGCATCATTCTGGAGCAAATAACCGTGCCAAATAACCACGCACATGCCAATGTGGAACGCATCACTGCCATTTCTTTCCATTGAAATCAAGTCAATTCACCTGGATGGAAAAGAAATGTTTAGTTTTTTTTTTTTTTTTTTTTTAATTTACCAACCTATGGCCCCACGGGTGAAGGTCGAGAGGCTTTTTCAAATCTGCATTTTCACCAGAAGTAGTGAGAGCTTGACCTCCTAAAATCCTAAATGCATTCCTCTGCTTTCATTTTGTGCTGAGGATGAAGTGTCACACCAGCTTTAAATAATAAACCCCAAAGATAGAAGGAAAAAAAGCCTGGATTCTCTGCGGGGGCGCATCCTTTAGTCAGACTGGTATGTGGAATAAAGGAAGGGCCCCTTCACAAAACATCAGCTTCTTTTTCGGAGATGAATCACAAACTCAGACGAGCGAACTCTGCATTTCGCTGTTGACGCCGTGATGTGATTCCGAGGGAACGTGTTTTGACAGAACAAGGTCAATCACAGCTGGAAATGAGTGTGTGAAAGAAGAATGTGGATTTAGCATGCATAGAGCACCCAACAGCCCCAAGTACATATAACTGCAGTCCCAGTGATTCATTATTCAGTCATATTATTAATGGAACATTATTCTTGTATTGCGGTTACATCGACACCTCGCTTCTGCTTTCCTGTTAACGTCGCTCTTGACTTCCTGTTCCAAAAATGGATCCTGGGGCCTGAGAATCACCGGGTCACTGCATCGATCACCTTGTTGACTGAAGAGCAAAACCCGCTGGGAGCGTTAAGAGAGACCCTGGAGACGGCGGAAACCTGCATTTGTCCATTTTTGTACGCAATTTACTCTTCACAGGGTGTCTTCGCGGGTCTGAGAGAGTGAAACTTAGGCTTTGCTGCTTGGAAAGATTAGGTTATGTTTTTTACCCAGCAGAGTAAATCTGATTGAAGCTGCTGCTGATCTGCAAGACATAAAGTTCAGATCCAGGATAGTCAGAATCTGGCCCAAATGAATGTGCCGGAAGAGCAAAATGTCAGCCTATAATTGTAAGTATCATAAATACTAGAGATGAATCAAAAGAAAAAAGATTTTAATTTCCACATAAAATTTTCAGATGTTGCTGTGCATAACCTGTGCATGTGTGAATAACCTTACTGCCTTTTATTATGTTTTAAATATGAGTCCACTCAATCCACTCTAAGAAGAAAAAAAAACTGATATTTTTGATATGCTAGAAACAATTTTGAAATTATTTATGAACTGGTAAAAACTGCTGCTATTTTAATCAGAAACGTGTTGCATAAACACAGTGTCAAAATAAAATTTGCAGTAGAGCACTTTCACACCATCAGGGAGCTTTGCGCGAGATATTTTAATTAGTATATTTAAAAGGAAAAATGTATGAATATATGTAATGCTGCATGGCGCCTCCAGGTGGTGCTAGTGTGCTTTGAAAAACAGACGTCAACCACCCGCAGATTCCGCACAAACCCGCAGCTTTCCACTGTGAGGGGCAGCTCTGGTGACTCTATAATAGTTATGTGATGGGAGATGTATTTACACAGCAGGAGCTCCCCCGTGGCCTTGTAGAGTGATGTATTCCATCCTTCTCCGTGCATTATTGTGAAGATGTCTACATCAAAAAAAAAACCCAAAAGTAATAATAGATTAAAAAAAAAAAAAAGACAATCATAGTATTACCTCAGCAGTGCACATGAATTCTAATGAGCTGTGTCATTAAAAATGTATCATAGAGCACTTAAGATTCATGTGTCATCCAAAGTCTTTAAAAAAATGAGCCTTTAGTCGAAATTCCAACATGTTACGGAGATTTTTTTAAAAATCGGTGACTCAGTGCAGACACATGCAGGTCAAACACGTCGCTTAGGACTATGGGCATCAGGGAAACATCTGCCGGTGCTTGCCAAGAAGTGAGATTGCAAGGTCAATAGCAGAAGGTAAATACAAGACTAAAACCAGAAGCTCGTTAGATTTACTAAGCCCACTGCAGACACTTGGGAGAACAATATGCTGTGATGTTCTCAGGACGGTAACCTGATCCTTTCCTCCAGCCTCCAGTTGGAGATGAATAATCTACTCTGGTCCTCTATTCTAATCAATATCTTATTACATCAGTGCCTTTATGGTCAGCTGCATGAGAACACTTCCACAGAACAGAATCTTCAGCATCACAGCCTGACAATCTCACCATTTACAGGACAGCCTGCACGGTTCCTCGTGCATTAATCACACCTCCCTCCTCTGGTGCAACAGCCAGCCTTCATAAGAATATCATATACGTCCCAGGATGTGGCGTCTATTTAATGCGGAGCTAAAACAAATGAATTTATTTCCTTCCTTGCGTGGTTTAACTGCCAAGGATAAAGCGCAGAAAATAAATCCTCCCTGCTGAGGCTCGTCTTGCTGCACAGACCCCAGCAGGAAAGAAAGGTTCACAGTTCTTGTGTGTTGTTGGCTACTTCTTTCTCCCTGTGAGTGTGTGTGTCTGTGTGTTTGTGTGTGTGTGTGTGTGTGCACGTGGACTTATGTGCGTGCACTTATTGTGAAAAGCCAAAACATCCTCCGGGCATCAATGCAAAGATGTATTTGTGTGCCAGTTATTTTTCCAGTATATTTCAATACTCTCCAGGAAACAGCGTATTGATACAGTATTTCACAAAATTTGATTTTTTTTTTTTTCTTGGCTCTCCTCCACATGCACACCCGGTCCTGACAGAATTAGAATTCACAGAAGTGAAACTGTAGAAATGTGTTAGGTTTTAAAAAGAAAAAAAACTGAAAGTGGAAGATGTGCAGCTGAGGAATTGCTCCCTGGTGAAAGTGGATGTGACAGCTTCTCACCCAGGAGAGCGTTTGCTCTGAGCACACTGGAGGCCAGCAGGGCCACCTGTCACACAGATCTGTGACTGAAGAACTCTATTAACCAACCAATGCCCTGTGGTAACAAACATGCACGCTCCAAATCGATGTCTGAACGAATGCAGGGGGACTGAACGTGTGGAGTGATTAGGTGAGCAGATCGTAAATATGGCGGAGGAGAAGAAAAGCCTGGATTGATGGTTGTTTTTCAATATAAGTGCACATTTTAATGAGCCCATCCCTGAGATTATTTCCTGCCTGTCACTGCTGTTGGGGGGTGGGGGTGGGGCTGCCATCACTTTAAAAGGGCACTTTGTCACTTGGCTGGATTTATGGTAAGCACAGGCCCTGAGTGATGAGGAAGCTAATTTTATTTTATTTAAAAAAAAAACAAAAAAACATTAGCTGCTGCCTGAGCGTGTTTCACTCTGTCCCCTCTGCACGGGCAGCATGATGATCATCAAGAAGGATCCAAGTGTGTAAGAGGACCAGTAGGGAAATAAAAATGATCTATATTCCAAATCAGTGTCGAGTCAGAGTGAAAGGTTGTGAGATCTTCGCACACGCATGCGCTCGCCTCCTCCTCTCCAGTTGGGGTATTGTTTAAAGGAAATTCTGTCAAACACTGTTTATACAATATAGGTTAGTTCATGTGCGGAGATACCCTTTTAGAATGAGATAGCCGGAGGAATTTTCCACACTGTCACTCTGCTTCGGTCAGAAAAATAATCATATTTGACACCGCCGCATCCTCTGGAAAACCACGACAAGTCGGGCTGTCAGGGCTCTTTTGCTTGGTTCTCGTCCATGAAGCCTTTAGCCGTTTTTCATCTTATTGTTTCCTGCCCCTGGATGTCGTGGCGACGGTTACCTTTTCTATCTAAACGGTGGCTGGAATAATACTCATGAAATCAAGGTGATCTCTGCTGTCTGTCAAAGCCCCACAACCCTCCACTGGAGGCCTTCATATGGCGCTCTCTCGCTGATCCAAGGGGAGAAATTCATGGGAACAGGTAAAGCTGTGGAGCGTATCCCATTAGTGAGCCTGCCAAAGGATGGTCCCCATAGGAGGAGACCCTCATCCTCATGCACCAAATCAGGGCTGAAATCAGCACACTGCTTCCACCTTATGGCTAATAAATACGTAAAATGCAAACCTTTTTAAATGAGTGATGACGAGTGATGTACTTAGTGTGAAAGCATTCCCTGAACAGTCATCTGCAATGAAAGTCAGCAGCAGGACGGGGTGGTGTGGCCTGGCAGATGTGTGCGGAGAGGGAGCATGTGAAGGGCACGCTCTGCTCTTCCTCTGCCTCTGACTGGCTGTGATGTTTGCCTCTGGCTTCATGACTCTTCCTACATGGTAGCGCATGACGGCAACACCCTCCCCTCCCCTCCCCCTATATATAGTTCAGAAAACAATGGAAGCCATGACAGTAACAGTAGATGGTTACTTTGAATCGGTTGGGGCGTCTTTGACTGTGATGAGACAGGTCTAATATGCAAGTTTAGATGAATAACTGAGGCAGCGACTACAGTCAGAAGAATGATCACTGCATGCATTTGTTAAATGGGCTCTTGGCCAGTGGAAATGTAATGAATTTTTGGGAAAAAAATATTGTAATGTAGTATAGATCCATCCACTCACCCTGCGGGCAAAGGCGTGGTGCAGCCTGGAAGTCGCCAGCTCAGGATGGTAGTTTCCTCTGGGCACACTGACAAGTAAACTCCAATTCAATCAAAAATGTGCAAACAGGCAGCCGCTTTAACGCACGCCGAGAATTTCAAACAGAAACAGGCTTTCATCGACGGTTCAAACTCCATTTTATTCAGGCCGACTGTCATAATCCTGAATGTTTGAACTGTAGAGTATGCCTTTGTTTCCGTAAATAGTATATTATATGAAAATAAATCTATGGTGCTGCTTAACATTGTGAAAATCTGAGAGTCAAGCAGCTGTCCGGCTCCGTGTGCTTGTGATTTTCAGCAGTCATCTGTGGTGGAGAGCCAAATCAAATGCAAATAAAAAGACAATTCAATTTGGTGAACATCTGGAACTATTTTAGCCAGCTGTCTGCTTTGTCACTGACATTTGCCAGTTTAAATTTGCATTTCTGGCAGAGAAGATGGCAGATATGAGACAGGCAGATAAGCCCAAACTCTTCCACTGCTGGGGCCATTTTGCAGATACAGATGGATGCAGCAGAGAGAAGGCAGAGCAAACCGACCCGTTGCTATGGTGTGCGCAAGTTCTCGGCGCTCCAGGAAAACAACATCAGAGAGCTGCAGAGTAGCACGGCGCCCTCCTGATAGGATGTGCACAATAACACTATTTATCAGGGGTGAGTAGCTCTTCCAGCTCCGGCAACAGGTTGCACTTGTTTCCCAGCAGCTGGAAGTAGCAAAGCTACCAGAAACTGCGTCTAAGTGAGACACTCTGGCCCCCCAAGACGATAATGAGACGTGTCAGTAGTATGCTGAGAAAGTTCAAGCTCATTGTTTGACCTTTTGTCTGAATACGCCCTCTGAGTGTGTTGCAAAAATCAATACCTCACGCGGCTCCGCTTGTTTCTCCAGAACAACAACGCCCGGTGGCTGTACATATTGTACACTTGACATAAAAAGACGGGGGGGGCAGGGCAGCGATGCAAAACAGGATTTTATGGTATTTTAATCACGAATAGAGTCTTTTCTTTATAAGTGAATCAATAAATTCTACACAAGTTCAGCTGGAAAGAATGGTTGACAAGTTGATTGAAATGGTTTTATGGCCCATAGCTTGTTGGCCTAATTAGAACCAGCAGAGCAAAAAAAAAAAGCTGTCAATGATTCATTTCTTTTAATAATTCATGCTTTTCGTCTGCGGCTTTCCACTGTTGCTATTAGTGATAGACATTAAAAAAGACTCTCTCTGCAGACCACAGATTTCAGACTCATTCTTTAACTAAAATATATTTTAGCCCACAATTCTTGTGAGGAGGCACCTCCGGACTAACCGATGAAGTATAGGGGAGGGCTGCGTTCCAGGACTCTTCCAGGACTTTAAATATTTTGCTGACTGGCCCAGAAGGACGATAGTTCAGAAAGAAATATACCTCAGACGGTTGCAGCGGTCTCCGCTCATCCTGACCTAAGCCTGCACTCTTCTCTGGGCTCCCCCGTCCTTGAGCAACGGCAAAGATTTATGTTTGCAGGCTGGGTTTCAAACTGCATCCGAAAACTGACCAACTGTCACCAGGACTGAGCCGACCCCTCGTCCACGCTCATGGCTTTTTGCTGCAAACACTGTTCATGTGTTTCTGACCACTTATTGCTCGCAAAACTTTTTTGCAGTCATTTAGCAACTTTTTACTGAGGTATTTTTCATGTAAGATGCTTGTTATCTGGATGGACGTGACGGTGGACTCCAGAGCGTGGGCAAGCGAACAGAGGCCAGGCTGCAGCAGCTGGAGAGTCGCCTTCTGAGGTGAAACTGGGACGTGTCGGTAAATGCAGCAGTTTGTCTGACTTCCAGGTCAGTTCGAGACGTGCGCCTCACCCACACGACATCCATCTCCTCTGCCTGTATTTTGGGAACCAAGTTTCGCGCCTTGTGTCACTTCTTAGTTTTATGGAACTTTCAACCTCCTCTCGTGCTTGTGTCGTGTTTTAAACACTCCAGAGCACACTCTGCCCTCCGCCGCGATGGTTTGGGCATCATTAACATGAATTTTGCAGGATGGGCTCTAAGTAGACTCAGTGTCATCTGGGCTGTGGAGACATTCCTCAGCTTTAAACAAGAATGGCTGAGCTGCAGCAGTCCTGGATGTAGCGAGAGCAGCACAGCAGACAAAACACAGGCTGTCCACTTAAAATACCAACACACTCACGTGACTCTGAAGCACAATGCTGACCAATAATTTCATTTACCCATGGATTTGCACTAGATATCTCCACAAGTTAGGACAAATTGAAAGAATTCCGCATTAATGGGTGATTCCAGTAAACTAAAAAGGGTTGTATTTCTGTGTTCTGTCCTGTGGTGGGTCTTCTGGATTCCTGCCTTTGCCAACTCCCCCCTGTCATTTTGTGCGACCGCATCTCTGTAGCATTTTGAGAGTGACTCTAAAATGTAAATGTGCACTTAAATCCGCCGCACGTCTCTTGACCTGCTCAGAGTACTTTAATAAAAGGGAATTATATGAGTATAAATGGGCACTCAGTTATGTTTGAAAGTGGGGGGGTGGTCTGATATTAGTGAAACTGACAAGCAATGGCAGGTATGGCAGGGAAATTTTCATTTAATTAGCACCTGAAAGAGCCATTTGCAGCAATATAAGAGATGTAATGAACTATACAGCCAAAAATTTGATTTATGTTCTCTTGATTCCTCCAGGGACAGTCTTCAAGCTGCAGAATACAAATATTCCTCTTTCAAAGGCCACAGGAATAGTAACATGTCACATGAGTAATGCCAGTCGAAGGTTTCGTTCATATTTCCTGCTGACAGAGTGTGTGAGTGAAAGAGGAAGTTGGGTGTTAAAGTGAAAAGTTTATTCTGGGTAAATAATGTGACTAAAAGGAGGCTGAAGGGCGTGAGGAGGTGCTGTGCCGTCAGTGAGTGATTTTAACTCCGACAGGCTCCTGATGTTGGACGCTCTCTGTCATCTCTGCAGATGACCTATCGATGGGAATCAATGGACGCGTCCAAATGGTGTCAGTCAGTCAGTCAGTCAGTTGGGGCAGTCAGTTATGTCATGCTTAAAATGCGCCTTCAGGATTAGAGCTAAACACGCTGGAGCCGGAGTTCAGGTGGAAATACACTCACATAAACACCCAGAGTCTTTATAAAGACACTTTATCAGTGAAGCAAGATACTGGTTCAGCCATTCGGAACCTGAACTGGGACAAACGTGAACTTTCTCTCTTTTCTGCATCAGTATTGACGTTGTCTTACAGGATATTAGATGTCATGTTGGGAGTGTTTGCATCCGCTCTGTTTGACTTGGTTGGGAGCATTTGCAGTCTGCGGCTGTCAGACTGATGGAAATATTGTCTTCGTTTGCATTCGCATTAAGCTGGGGCATATTTATCTGGTGAGCTTAAATAATTGAGGCTGCTCAAAGGCTTCTAGCGCCCAGTATGGCCAAAAATCCAGCACAAATACATCCTGTTTATTTGCAGAGGAGAATTGTTAAAACTGCAGGTCTGCATCAGTGTTCTTCAGCAGCAGCAAACGCTGGAAAAAAAAGTTGCTTTTTTCCTCTGAAATTAGAGGAAAACTCCGCTATCTGAGGTTCGACCAGGCATAATCACATGTGACTTCTTAATCTACATGTGAGGAAAGGGGATGATATTAACGGCCTGGCAGTGATGAGGAACAATCACGACATGACTCATTGAATGTTCCCTTGAACACGGCTGGCGTCAGTCACAGAGGATCTGATGTGCACTTACTCAGGTGGCGGACGCCTCACCTCGCGTGGTGCGCGGGGACGTTGACGCGTAAGACGGACTAGCTGCTTTTATTGGGGAAGACAGGGCGCGTTCACTTGGATTTTCCTGGGCTTTTGTCAGGAAATGCAAGGCGACCTTCACAAGCTGTCTTTTCTTTTACTTCCGTTTCAAGACTGACAATAAGTGATTGGATCCTTTTCAGGAAATCAGTTTGTTGGTGGAAAAACACTCAAAAGGTATTTTCCTAACAGATTGATGACTGAAAGGTGTAATAAACAACCGGCAGTTCAGGGGTGTTATCTGGGATATAACTTCCCTCCACCCATCACACCTGTTACGATGGTCTCATTAGTACGGGATTAACGCTTTCATATCACCCGGAATTCATTCATTCATAAAGCCAAGACTGATATGAGGGAAAGCAGCACAAACTCCACACAGAACGTAGCGCTCATTCTTGAGACGTTCTAAATGCAGGACATGTCAAACACAGACATTTGAACTGATGAGAGCATTTGAAGTGTATTTTAAGTAAGTAAAAGAGCAGAATGAAAATATAGAACACAGCCTTCAGCGACGGCGTCAAATCAGGCGAGACTGCAGCAACTCTGCCATTCTGTTGTGTACTAGTATTAGTGTGTAGTGTGGCTAGAGTGATGTTTGCCAGTATGTCTGATGTATTGCCGATCCCTTTTTGCCTACTTTTTCTGTATTTTGGCATGTGGTTTGTCCGTACAATATTGGCCTTGCTTGTTCCTGCTCTCTCCTGCACAACAGGATGGATCCATGACTGAATACGAGCCTAGTAGGACAGGTGCAATGGTAACGCACATAACGTGGTGCGTTTTTGTTAGCTGAGCAGCCTGTGAAGGCTCCGTGCAGGATAAATCAATGCCAAAGTGTCAGCCTGTTGGGACATTAGTGCCAGCTGAACCGTGATCCTGTTGACGCTCCTCCCACTGTGCGGCATGGCCTCCGTTTATTTGCTTTCTGAGATAAAATGGAGTCTGGCTGGAGGTTCGGCTCCCTGGATACGACCAGTCTGATTTAAAAGGCTCTTCTGTGCACAACTGCGGCTTGAGCTGATATAAATTTTGGGGGCCGTTTTGTCAGCTTGAGCAAATCTTGTCGTCGTTCTGTGACCTCGCTGGAAACGCAACTTTTGCGCCCACAAACCTTCATCTGTCACCACCACCGCTGAGCGTCAACCTTCCAGTGCACAGAGAGTCTTTATAGTAGTTCCGTTGTTAAATTATTCTAAAACAACACTAATGAGCAACAGGAAACATTGAATTTATAAGATGTGTCAGTAAAAAAGTCAACTGGACTGTTTCCTAACTTCAGTCAAAGGTTCTAAGAGGCTAACGGAGACGTGTCAGAAGAAGAAAGCCCATACAAGTCTGTGCAATCAACGCAAACAACAGTCCGGCGGCTCGGTGTGTGGCAGGAAGGCCTGGGTGACCTATGGTGACACCGTGGATTTCAAAACGGCAGCAGACAGTGTAGTGACAGTGAGCTGACATTGTTCAGACGTGCCTGGAAAAAAAGATCAGTTCGTGCGCGGTGTGGGTGCTGATGAAAGCAGGACGGGAAACAGAGACGCACTGACTCACCCGCTCGCCCTGCTGACTGCTGACATCAAAACAAACAGACAGAGGAAATAAGCTGTGGCGTCGTATCAGCGAACAGCTGTCGACCAGGGCCGTGGCCTCAGACGTGGCGAGAACAGCGGTGCGAGGAAGGAAAGGGGTGGATCCGCAGGCCCCGGGTACGGACGTACATCAGTGGAAATAAGACATCCACATCATCAAATCGTTGTGCACGTTGTGAATCCACGCAATTTAAATGAAATGCCAAGACGGAGTTTAGATCGTGATTTTTCCAGAGGCCTGATAGCGTAGCCAGCGCCATCGTTCCTTATCTCCAGGCATCCCTCGGTGTGTTCTGCATCGCTGGCATCTCTGCAAATTCTTATTGTACTCCTCACACACCCTCGCTCCTCGGACCATCGGCCCTTTGAATGTTAAATTTGAATGCTGTCAATTGTTATTGATTACAGAGGGGGAGAAAAGAGAAGCTAATATTTTGCCTATTTCCTGTTATCTCCCAAAAAGTTAAAATCACTTTTTGTGAGGCTTTAGAAGGAAACAGAACTCAGATTACATCTTTTTTTTTTTTTTTTTAAATCTTTTGGGAATAGAACAATGTAGCCTCCGCAAACATCGACATACATCTTCTTCAATCTGACAAGTCCACTCCATCGCCCTTGACTAATGACTCATATCCTCACACTGAATAGCAGAAAAACACAAACAAACAGATGCAGGTTGTGCAGCCGGGGAAATAATTCAACATCAGATATGCTTCATAGCGACTCTGCTCACACCCTTCTTGAGCTGGGATGAACTTTTGTGGCTGACAGGGGCCACCAGAGACTCCCAATCCGCCTCTGGTGTTACCAGAACGCTGCTCCACTTTGCAACAAATGCGTCTGGACCACATCGGGCAGAGATATCTAATGTTGGTCGGAACAAAAGGAATAACTTCAGCTGCGCTGGGAGCGGAGAGCTGTGTTAAAATCGATGCGACACGTGCATTAAAAGATGATGTAATGCATCCCAGGTGATCCAAAGATCAAACGTGCTGTAAAGCAAAGGCGGACTCGTCCCTGCGGTCTGCCAATGTAGGCAGGGACCTACATTTTTAGCAGCAGGACGTTTTCATTGTCGGGGTAATTTGCCGCAAATAGTTTGAGATGGAAATATGTTCCAAGTTGTTTGCTGCAGATGCCTGGGTGGCTCGGCGTGTTGGGAGAGGCGCAGATGGCTGAGGCCGGTGAAGCCGGCAAAGGCTTTTTTTGAGTCTTGATGTAACCAGACGGTGATCGATGGCTGTTTTTCCGCGAACAGATTTTGTTTTGTGGCAGCACTAACTCATGCTCGTCTCAACCCGGTCCTGCTGATGGCGCCATTTATCCCCCAATCTAAAACAATGTCACTAAGAAAGTTGGAGGCTAAATAGCTTTGGTGCTGTGGCGCCAGCAGGTAATGCTACAGACAGTCTGTGGCTCTCAGCTACATAAAAGGTAAATTTGATCACCAACATATGTGTGGGATGATCACCCCGAGGGCGCTAAAAGCTTTCAATCTTCTGTGGCACAAATCAACTGTGTGATGGTTCAGTGTCAGAGTCCAGCTCAAGGTGATGTCCATTGCCGGGTGTTTCCTTCTGTTGTGTGACAACAGCAGATGGTCTCACTTCACTGCCGACCTGCTCTCAGAACAGGTAAAACAGCAGAAGACAAGACGTCAAATGTCTTTGTGTCTACTCATTACAAGCATTTTACATCCTCTGACTGTTGTATACGTTTGCCCACGACAGCTTTCAATTTCAGTCATGGTTTCAGAGAAATGGCTTTGATTCTCTGTGGCTCTTTGCCAGTGGAGTTAAAAAAAAAAAAAAAAAAAAAAACGAGGAGGATCAGTTGCGAAATCAGCTGCAGTGAACCAACGCCGGTCTCATTTTGTGCTTAAATTGGTTAATCCTGGTTGCAGCTCATCCCCTTCATATTCATCTTTTTCTTTACTCCCATAACCACTAAATGTGATCCGCCAGTCGTAACCTTAATTTCACTAATGAGACGTCAGAGAAAATTCAGATCTGGTTGGTTCTGGAGGAATGTTCTCATCAACCCTTCCAACAAACACAGACATGCTGCAATAACCTTTTAGTGATTTTCCTTTCTTCTCTGATCTTTTCCCATTTTTCTCCTTGCTAAGATTCCCTCAGAGGCAGTGATACACTCGAGAAAAATGATGTTTTTGTGCCAGTAATGGCTGCAAAGTGTAATGGAGGAGTTATAACAGCGGCTGCATTAGAATATGGCTCCATAGGTAATGGTGCTTATCCTGGTTTGCCATTTGTTTGTAATGTGTCTGAAGAGGTTTCCCCCATTAACAAAAACACTTGAAATTACACCCGTCTACGCAATACCACATTTAGGATGAATATTGACGTTCTTTACATTCTTTCCCGCCTCAGACGCGTCTGCTTCAGCGTTAACAGCAATTTAATCAGGGCTCCAACTGTCTGACACTATTACTGCTCTAATTATTCTCGCAGTGCTTGCTGTGCCAACGTGAGCTGATTTTCTGCAGGAACTCAGACAGAGGTCCTGCAAGTGCATAAAATCTTAAAGAAACTCGGACTTTTCGGGGAATAGGAAAACATAACGAGTTCAACAGCCGATGTGTTGCCTGGAGACCGCAGCGGGGTTGTAAAACGCCGAGGAAGGAAATGGAGCACCGAGGAACACCAAAGAAAGTGTTGATGCGCAGTCTAATCTGAGGCTCCTAAGGACAAGCAGCGAAGGACCCCGAAGAGGAGGTATGATTCAGGATCAATAGAGGCATCGGTGAAGCAGTGACATTTAAAAAATAAGAAAAAGCCAGTTTAATACCATTTCCAGACTTAAATCTTTAAATAGGCGATCCTTCATAAGATACTATCGGAGAGGCTCGGGACTGACATTTACAAGTGCGTGATAATCTGCACACCACTTTAGGTTTTTAATTACAGCGTGGATCCCACGCAAGTTCTGTAATGTACAGTGTCAAATCCTGTGAAGAGGGACTGTGTTGATGCATCACATCCTTTCTCTGTTCCCTCAGACTTTTCTCAGGACCTACTGCAATATTAATTGCATCTTTTTTAATACAAAAAATGTGAAAGCTGAGGTGTTTTATACTGCTCATTTAAAGCCACTGCTGCCATGTTGGATGGATGGATGGATGGATGAATAGATAGATGGATGGAGCTGACTCCTGTATTAGGAGCAGCATTATGAGTTTTCATCATTCATAAAATGGCCCTGATTAGATATGAGATAATAAAAGATTTTTACAAATGAAATGAAAATAACTACATTTAAATACTAGCTTTCGCACTGTGAATGGAGGCTAACATCATCTTCCTGTTTCCTGTTTCTATCATAGAAAAACTGAACCCACCCCAAACAGTCATAAACTTGATTAATCCCATATATGAATTTTTAAACCTATTACAACATAGCATAGCAGGCTAGTTTATTATGCTAGCTGTGAATTTTTCTACAGCCGTGCCTGACATGTCTTACTGACCCAGTCAAACTGTGCAGAGCTGACTAAGACACGAGAAATCAGCTGTAAGTGCGGAATCTGTCTGCAGCCTATCGGGCACCTTGGCTTTATTCGCTGCCCTCAGTCTGTTTTATTGTGTTTTCTTTCATTCTGCTAAGATGCTGCGCATGCTATTCCAGAATATCCTAAAAATATCATATTGGGACATTATTGTTGCAGCATTGACATTTACCTCAAAGCCTGCCTTTTCCAAAACCTATGTGTTTTTTTAAACATTTGGTCCGGTTACATTATGTTTTTATTTATTGAAAAGTGATCTGTTGATATGAAAATGATTCCCGCGGATATTTTCTTTCATTAACGCTCTAAATTTGTTTCTTGTTGCTTTCATGTGCTCCATGCTAAAATGGAAATTGCTCGTCATTCTGCCTTATATCCTGTTTTTTTTTTTTTTTTTTTTTTTTTTTTTTTTAATAGTCTGTCTGGATTTGGACGTTTGGCTGGGTCGGCTTTAACGAAAGCACATTAAAGAAAATGAAACGGTAAATCAGAGGGAGGAAAAAAATAAAACCTGCAGATGATCATGTGGGCTCGATTCCCGGGAGGAAAACAAGGCAGAACTGCAGACCTCGGATAATTTGATTGGCATCTATTTTGATAGCTGCTGAAGTGTCCAGGTGCCCTCTTGTGTAATTCTCTGTTCGGCTGGGAGGCTGCAGTCTATAATAGCCTCGTTATGGAGGCCTGTTAAATTCATTATGAAAGAAGGAAGCGGTAGTGGCGGTGCAGGCGCCCGCTCTGACATCCGTCTGGCAAAAACCCTGCAGGGGGAATAGTGTTTCTCATTTTCATTAGCTCTCATTAGCTAACACCTTGTTTTCCACAAACATTTAAGATGAAATCCGGGTTTGTCCTCTTGCTGTCCTCTGCTCGCACAGACTTATTTTCAAGCCAGCGCCATTTAGTGGACATAAAAATTTTGTGTTAGCATGCTAGCAAGCATTTTTAAATGACCATAATACAAGGTAAACTAAGAACACACAATAATAATCCTATTAAGCGCTCTAAATCTTCTGACGGGAGGAAACGTGTGCATTCTTTGACAGAAATGCCTGGATTGTATTGCTAAATAGATGCCACAGTCTGTAACACCTCCTGCCTCTGCATAAATTAGCATGATTCCAAGCAGATGAAGATGGCACGCCGCCTTGCTTTCGGAATAGAATATGCTAGATTGAGTTTGACAAGGTAAGATCATGTTACTGCCTGTTGGATATGCTGTGCATTTCTCAGTGCCGACAGGACCCAAACGGTTTTCTGTTGCGTCAGGCAAACACAACTGTGTCCGGGCCAACACAAATGCCGCTTAGACGCATCAATGAGTTTGTGTGCTGCTACCTAACAAGGGGATATTTGTCAGTAAAAATCAAGTGTCTACCGTTCCACCATGTCACTTTGGCTTCCACAGCGAGAGGCCATACGTGCACGTGACCTGCGCAGATCTAGGACAGAATGCTTCGGTCTTGCGTGGTGTGCAGAGGAAGGCGATGATCCCGAGGTTAGCCACCTGCTCAGCAAATGTGGCAGCCACTCACACAGCCGCTCTGCACGCCGGTGGCGATGCCTTCAAGAGAAATTTGAAGTTCAGGCTCTTGCCCAAGGGTACTCTGACACCGTGGTCCTGATGCCACAGCCAACAACAGTGGCCGAGTTCCACGCAGACCAGACCGAAAGGGTAGTGTTTAATCCCAAACAGGATGTTGAGCCACGAGGTCAGAGGAGGAAAATGACACCAAACCAGCAAAAGAAAACGCAAAAGAAACTCAAAAGATTCATCCATAATGTACACAAACAGGGGGTAAATGCTGATTATCCTGATGGATAAACATTTTAGGGAGTAAAATGTGTCTTTCAAAAGTCACCTTGCCTTAAAAAGGAAATTTATTCACATCGTGAGTGTGAGTGCTTCCTTGATGAAGTCCATCTCGTCTGCCTCCTCTGCTTCTGCTCAAGTAATCAACTGATTTGTTCTTCGGTCCATCCAAACATTTTCTGACTCCCCCCACCACTGGAAATGTCAAGCGAATTAGCAGCCAGGCTTCCCGCGAACGTCGATAGCACAAAGGCAGACACTCGCGGCTCCGAGCTGAAAGCGCACGGATGTGACGCTCGCGCGAGGCAAAACAGCCTAATTAACGCTTGCTCACACCTCTGCTAATCAACAAAGTCTCTGACAAGCTGCTAAAGCCAAACGTGCTTCTGGTAACTTGGGAGAAGCCTCTTCTGCACTTTTCTTATCTGTTTGTGCACGACCGGCCTGTTTATTGATTCGGCTGCTATTTCGCTGAGCAGTGGCTCAGCGTGCGGGGGTAAAAAATTGAGCCACTTTGCTGCGTCGACACGCGTTACATCAGCGTACAGGAGAAGTGAAAGCAGCGAGACCACGCATCAGCTCCTGTCTAAATTTAGAAGGAATTCAGGACAATAATGCTGTTTATGTTGTTTTGCTTTTATTTTTAATGCCACCACTATGTAGGCAGAAGTTTCTCGTGCACATATAGTAACAGTCGTGCTTAAGGCCGCTTTGATTAACTAACAAGATTCTGTAGCAACAACTGGAAACCATTGGCTTTGGGCATCCCAGCTATGATATCCAGTCACATGCGCCAATGCATGAAACATCCTTAAAAATGACTCCTCATCTCTTTCTGCGTCACGCTGCCGATACCATTTACATAATCCCCGCAGTTAATTGTCACACAAGGCCTAATTTACGTTTAAAAACGCGAATGTGGCAAAATGTATCCCCGATTTCATTAGGTGAGCGCGAGCAGCGCGGCAGCCATTATCAGGGTAAACACAGGCGGCGCGGAGCTAAAGCTGGTGTTCCAGCAAGGTCAAATAGATGCAGGCCGCCGCTCTCGCTCCGGAGGAAAGCTCGGCTGCCTAAATGGACCCAGAGTGGAATAAATGAGGTGCTTTCACACATCGGTTTGGCTGCTCCGAAGACCGTTTTTCACAGCCGAAGCATCTCAGTGACCCGCCCCCCGCCCTCCATTCGCTGTTGTAAATAACAACAGGTATCATTCATTCAAAGCGACGCTACATTATGGATGATTCAGGGCAAGGAAACGCCGCCGGGGGGAAGCCGGGGGGCCGGCTTCCATGTTTACAATGATGCCTCAGCTCTCAGAGGAACCTCTGAACCGGCGGTTTGGGCCATGACGACATGTCTCCGCCGAATGCAGGTTCCTTTCCGCGCTCGTCTGCTGACTCTGTCGGGGCTTTCATCCCCCAGCTGTACAGTTTCTGACAGTCAGACCGATGTCGCGTTTCATCGACGCGGCGGCTTCCCGACAGGTCTTGTTTGCGGCGATGGCGGCGCGACGCAGAGATCCAAGCGGCTGTCAGGATTTCCAGCCAAGAAGAAATGCTCTTTATTCTCTGGCTCGCCAGTGGGAAAAGGCTCCGCTTATCGTTCATGGCAATGCAAGCATGGACATGTAGAAGATGAAAAAAAGAAAAGAAAGAAAGAAAACTGGATATGAATTCCTTCTATAAGACGCTCAAGCCAAAGATAATTCAGAGTCAGGCTGGATCTGATTGTCATTGCAGCCTGTCTTTAATTCCCCGGGGGCAGAATTCTTATTCCCTGGAGAGAATCCTTCATGCACATAAGTTGATTCCCTCCAAATAACCGTTTCACTGACTCATCATCGCTGGTTCTCCTTTGTTAAACGGGGATGTAGGATGGACGGACCCGACAAAAGCTCCTTTAAGACGATCATCAAGCCCCTTTTTTAGTCCTGAGTTGGACAGAAATGATCCTAAGTGTAAACTCCACGCTCAGGAGTGGTCATTAGATAATCTGTGCAATTTAGCGCATCGGCCCAAATGCTCGCAAATGACGCAATAAAGAGCAACAGCGCTTTCATTATCGGTAACAGCTCAGTCTAATCTGCGGTGTGTGGGTGCCGCCGCTTCCGTTTCCATACAAGAGAGCCTAATTAGCAAACTGTGTAAATGTGCAGTACTGATAAAACACAGAAGGATAATGTGCAGAATAGTTTTCCTTCCTTCTGCCTACTCACTTCCAACAACGCCGCTCTTTAAATCATTGCGTCCCTCATTACAGGGAGATGAGTATTTCATGGGAGAGGCCATTACTTCGGTTGAATAATGGAACCGTGTTTGGGTTAGGGTTCAGGGAGGGGGAGAGGACGAGGTCAGCAGTACCCCAGTCTCTCATCCGCTGGTTATTAGGCTGCGGAACCCGACGGGAAGGCCCTGGATGGGGATAGAGGGATTGTTCTCTTTGGAAACATCAGGGTCAGAGGTCAAACCGCTGACAGTGAAGGCGTCCTCAGCACCAATTATCTGCTGTAATAGATACATTCTTATGTATGTATAATGAAGCTCCCTCAATAGACAAATTGGATTTATTTTTGGATTGGATTTCAATGCTTTCTTTTCTTCAGTCCTGTCGTTTTTTGTTTTTTTTTTAACTGATGTTTGATGCCTGTGATGAAGCCCATATCTGCACATCTCAGCTCGGTCTGGGGGGGTAATATACTCTGACGTGGTGCTGCCTACAGGTGCCCTGTCCTTAAAGACAGGCAGAGCAGCAACAGGTGTCTGTGTGTGTGTGTTCAGCCAAATACACATGAATTAATAAACGTGTATGACCTGATCTGTGCAGAGACCCAAGACCAGGAGAGCAGCCTGACTGTCCCTGGAACAGCTGGTTTAAAGGCTGTTTGTTTTGGTGCTGCAGAAGCAGAAGAAATATGTAGGTTATTCAACCAATCGATGGTTAGACAAAGACAAAGAGGACAAACTGCTCCAGGAAGTGATATTTATTTAACCGTCTCTTCTCTCCCGTTTTCCTCTTTCTTCACGCAGTCAGTGTCAAGCACCACCAGAAGCTCCCAGTGATTAAATGGCAGTTTAAAAACTCTAAATGAAAGAAAAAGCCTTAACTGGAAATCTTTAAGTCTGTGTGAGCCAGGAAATATAATAACTACTCCGGTGGAGCACAGTCTGGTTTGCTGGTCTGACTTAGCAGTACTACAAATACAATTTATCACTCCTAACATACTCTCTCGTGGATATCGAGCGAGTGGATTTTAACCTTCAGGATTTTCATAGAAAAAAAAAAAAATCCACTTCCCCCATCTGAACTTCATCAAAACGAAGATAAGGGTTCTTTCAAGTGCCGAGCAGCGCCGGGTATTAAGCAAGGCAAGGTCAGATACAGTGTTCATGTAAGATTATGGAAATGTCAGCCTCTCCTCTTCCTCCCCGCTGTTAAGAGCGCTGACATGGAGACCACAGCGGTTTACTGTAGAGCTGGACCTGCCGGATTTCTACCCTTCTTTTAGCTCTTCCTGACGGGCAGATTTTCATTCCTACACCAGGCGTGTTGCAGGAGTGAGGATCTCTTTCTTCAAAATAAAGCTTTTATGGAGTTAAATGATCATTTTTTTAATCCCCCCTATGACCTTTTGATCTCTAGCAGCATATTAGCGGCTGACAGTCGTCCGTGTCCCCATCTGGCTCTTAATCTGCACCAATCTGGAGGGGTGATTTATGCGGATGTAGATGTGCGTCCGTCTCCTTGGACCCTTTCCTGTTCTTCCATCCTCTGATGGAGAGGCCGGCTGAATGACAAACTGTACTGTTCTCTGCGGATCAATGGCTCATAAGTATAAACCAATTTCCTTTACAAACTGCACTCTGGGAAATAAAAAGACACGGCGCCTGAGGAGAAGGAGAAGGTCTGGCAGCAGATTAGTCATTTTAAGGTTGTGAAACTTTGCCATCTATAGCAGACTGTCAGGATCAGGTGGAAAAGGGAAGCAAATGGAATTAAATTCATCTACAGGGTTAAAGGATGCACAGCTAGCTTTTGTTTGCTGTGAGCACATATTCTTGTGTATTTTGTAATGACAGATCTGTCGAAACAAAACAAAAAACCAGAAGCACTTAAATCAGTGTCAGTGTTTCCGCGGGGGCAGCCTCAGCAGTTCCCCCTCGCAGTACCCTCCAGCTGTCAAAAAGCTGAATGGGTCTGTTCCTCTGTCAGATGTTTTGTTAAAACTTACCCAAAGTGAAAACACAAACTCAACACAGCTTCATTAACTCAAAACATGAGCTGAAATTATAATAATAATTTTGTTGGCTTCTTATTGGGTTTGGGGTCTTCAAAATCCACTTTATTTTCACTGTTGTGCTGCTTTAATTATTCCCAATCCCCAAACACAACTAATAACATCTTAGTCAAATAAATGACCGATGTTTGATGATAATAGAAACGGATTTATTTAAGGTTCTCTTTCTGGAGAGAGTTATACATCAAATTGATTTTCCTGTAGTTCTGTTACCCGTTCTGTGCTTCCTCCCTCCTCCTCCCTCCATATGAACTTAATCCTGCTCAAAATTTCTTCCTGTTAAAAGAATTTAAGTAATTTTCCTTTCTGTGTTTTCGCTGCTATCCCAAACAGGAATCAGCCCTAGTCAGACATTCCTTCACATTCAGCCCAAGGAAGAAATTGAAAAAATCCCACCCAGACATGGGAATAACATGCAAACTTTAGCTAATAAGACCCTGGATTTGAACCCACAAACATCCCCCATGAGACGACCATGCTAACCGCTGCTTCAACGCGCTATAATAATTCCCTAGAGCGTCCTATTCAAAAGCCAGGCCCAGATGGAGTCCTGTAGAAACAGAGTCTTGCTGTTATATCATGAACTGAAAGTCCTCGTTAATATTTATCTGCCATTTTAAAGCCACTGTGCGGCGCAGCTGAATTGCTTCCTCCATGCTGTTTAGGTACATTTAAACAGAGTTTTGCCAGCATTTGCGCAATAACTCTTTAATGACGAGTTAAAGCCTCTGCTTGGGGAAAATCTCCTCCTGAGCCTTTAAATGTAACACGAATTTCAGCTACTATCTCTTCATCTGCACACTCACAGAGCAAGATGGCAGCCGGTCTCACAGATCACAGGATCTTCAGAGGATCAAACTGCGGCTGCTGTTTGCTGCGCCTCGGAAAGGTTTATACGGCGTCGGTCCGAATTTCTTCAGGCCACGCCAGCGTGGTTCTGATTGGAAACACAGCGTGTTGGACCTCAATAGTGTTGATGTTGTAGTGCCTATGTTGTAGGCAGGTCCTGGTTAGCGTCATTCTTAAAAATGTTTATTTTTGTAGTGAAGCAGCTCAAGGACATGAGTTTTAGGACTCCAGGTGCTAATCTTAGCCCCGACGTGTGTGTAGAACACTGAATAAACACAACACGTTAACAAGGTCAGAAAGAGGAATTCGGTTGGGGTCAGGGGAAGGGGTCAGAGGTCAGGCCGAGTCCTCCAAACACAGCTGTCTCAGCACAAATAAGTCTCTCCAGGCTGGAACGCTGCATCACCGAAAATCCTGGACTAAGTCCAGGTCTGGCGTGTCCACTCCCCGCCTGCAAACGCCTTTGTTTTCATCGTGTGGAGAGCAGGGAAAGCTGGCCGATGGCAGTTGCCTACACGCCTACACGCGTGTCACTTCTGCCTAAAGACTTTTAATTGCTGGTTGTCTGCTGGTGCGGTGCAGGAAAGAAAAGGAGAGCAAAGAGGAAAAAAAACGTGTACAAGCCACAGCGTGGCGGAAATGGAGACGGCAGAAAGGAATCCACGCAACAGCAGCAGGAAGGGTTTGATCTCCTGCGAGAGCCGTTTTCTCTGAACCTCCCACTTAATGTTTTGACACCGTTATCCGTGTAAATGCTCAGCGTGGCGCTTCTGAATACTGAGCTCTCTTTTGCACATGAATTGCCTGAGTGGTTGGAGATCATTTAATTCTGAGGAGATGGTGATTAACACGTGCATTTATTTCAGGTTATGCTCTGCTTTGATGCCCACAGGGGTGTGTGAGTGTGTGTGTGGTGGGGGTGAAGAAGGAGGAGGAGGTGATGAGGGATGAAGGTAAGTGAAGGCGAGACAAAAGAAACGTATGAAAGGAGGAAGAGAAAAAGCAGGAACAGGACTGGCTCATCTCTCATAACCATATATGATCAGTAAAATAAATGCCTTCATTAAAACTGTAGCTGTGCACGAGCACGCATCATCAACACGGCTCTGCAGAGGCCAGCACCCGTTTGCTGCACAGGCATGGCTGCATTCAAATGACTTTCTTTAATGGCGTCGTCCTTCGGTTTAATCATAAAGCAGAATGTCGGCGCAGTAACGGGCGCCTTTCTGGGAGGGTCGTACACCTGAATAACACGTGCACCTAAGAGGGGGCTCATGGGAAACATGTGTGGTTGAGGACTGAAGGACGATAATTTGACGGCGGCTGCAGTGTTTAAAAGGCTATTGAAGCAGCCATTATCCCCAGATAAGCCCCCCAGGCTCCCTCTGTACGCAGATATTTCATCCATCTATAATTGCCAACACCTTCCTTTGGGTAAATTTCTCATTGTTTCTAAAGGTCATGTTCCAAACACTGAACCATCGCCAATGCAGAAAGGGCAGAAATGTGAGCGGCGTCGCGGCCGAGGTCATTTCACAGCGAGTAATATTCATCTCTCCACAGCATCAGTAATCTTCTGAGCCTGCGTGCGTCTTCTCTGTCGTCCCTCCCTGCATCTGGCCGGCGCTCCAATGGTGACAAACGACAAGGACTTGAATTGTAAACTCAACAAAACACCTGTTTTTGTTGAGGTAAATGTTTTCAGTGGTTTTATGACAAAGAAAAGAAAAGAAAAGAGAAGTTGGACTTGAAATAGTTCTCAAACAGCATCTGTTTTGGGCTGCAAACACCAAACATTTCAGCCTATTCATCCTGGTGCAATAACCTTCACAGATCTTCTCCAGCTTTTCTATCTTTCATATGCACATGATGGCAGCTTTTTCTCCCCTTTTACAGTAAATAAACCACAAGATTTTCCAAATATTACGGAAGAGCTGGAAAACAAAGAGGCAGCCGTCTTTCTGCCTGGACCCATTCATTCCTACTGTGAGACGTTCGAATTATTGGGCTTTTAACGCCTTTTTTCAATTAATCACAAAAAAGGTGGTTTTGTGGCCAAAAGAAAATCTTATTGACAGTGAAGTAAAAAAGAAATGTTAAAACATATTTCAGCCAAAGGAATATTAACTAATTAAAACACCATAATGGAGAATAAAGAGAATAAAAATTATTATTTTAAAAAGACCGGTCTTAGAGTCGGACTAAGGCAAAGACCTGGACCATTAAATACTTATGTGATAGATAGATAGATAGATAGATAGATAGATAGATAGATAGATAGATAGATAGATAGATAGATAGATAGATAGAATCTGTATTCCAGGCTGACCCACTGGGTCAGAGGTCAGGGATGCTGGTGGGCTTGTGCTGCTTTGTTGGTGTTTTCAGTCGGCTGCAGGTGCATCTCAGGATCGTGTGCATGGACAAAATCAGGCAACATTGTGCACATAAACCCAGCTGAGAAGAAGCCCGGTGATTACGCTCGGAGGCTGCTGTTTATCGTAATATGAGTATGCTGAGTTTAGTGTGGGAGATGTTTTCTCTGGATTAAAGCACTACTTCTTATGCCGGCACCCTTTTGTTTTGCAGCTTTATTTTTTAGGCTTCAGCTAATTAGCTCAGATTGTTTTTGCGGTGCTCATGCACACTTGTTTATCTCCTCCATCGTGAATCCATTTGGTAAATGTTGTTTTGAGTAAGTATGGAAGGATTTCAGCTGCACCTTTACTTCCTGTATTATAGGTCCTTTTCCATGAGAGAGGGTACAGCTCACAGAACATTGTTTGGAGCTCAGGTAAATTAGTAGTTGTTCAGGACTTCTGCCTGATTGTGAGAGATCTTTATCCTCCAGCACTTAATCTTTGGGTTCCAAAGACGTGCTGGAGGCTCCTGGAAGATGGTTTTCATTCCGATGAGACCAAAGCCAGAAACCCAGCAGAGTGGAAGCGCTGACCACAAACACGCCATCCCCTGGGGTGAAACATGGAAGTTGAAAGCTCACCCTGGGTGGGAGTTTCTCTGCAGGAGGTCCTGCAAGGCTTTAAAAAAAAAAGGTAAAAGCGAATGTGGGAGCCAATCTTGAGAAGGTTTAGTTTTTTGTTAGTGGAGCTGCAGCAAAGTTTCTTCCAAGAGCAGAAGCAGCCAGAGCTTCTCTTAACTCTGACAGGTCTCCACAAGGCTGCTGGACTGCTGCTGGAAACTGATATGTAGAGGTGAGCTGCAACTCCACACACTTGGTTCTTGGAGAACTCCACGACCTTGGAAGTAGGCTTGGACGCAGAAGAAGGGGAAGATGTGCTCACTATTGTCTCCAAGTTCCGCTGCAGCAGGTCAGATCTCAGCACTTTTAATGGGGTTTCAGCTCCTCGTAAATGTTTATTTCACTGAAGAAAAAAAAAAAAAGAGGATCTTTAATGAAATATTAACTCGGGAACAAAAAACTGGTGCATAATGAAATAGCCAGATGGTGATGGCGGACTTGTGGACGGTTTCTGCCCCAACTGTGTAAGTGCTCAAACTATGAGTTCAAAAAGCCAGCCTAACACACCGTAAAATATTGTTTTATCCATAACTTAAAAAATGTTGCCCCTGGTTGTGCTCAGATCTGAGCTCTTGCAGAGCTTTTGGGCCCCAAGTGATTCACGCAGAATTATTTATATATTTCTGCTTGGAATTTCGCTGCCACGGTGCGCATTATCACGTTGCCAGGGCGATGCGCTTCCAGCCTGTGCACCAGATCCGGCGCCATGGGCGGGTATTGGGGAGGGGGCTCATGCCCGCCAATGGAGTCAGCTGTGCCCAATCCAACCAAACGAAGGCAACGTATTAGGCCCTATACCAATACCCACACTTCCACCCTTGTGCCCCTCAGTTGCGCGTTGTGTAGTGCGAGTCAGGGTGCGAGTGTGTAGTGTGTTCCAATTCTCCAAAGTGGTTTTTCGCCCCACCCCTTTTGCATCCTTGATCCACACTTCAGCTAAGCCCGGATCAATGCAGACTTCGCCAAAAGAAATTACCCACAATTCATCGTTGCATGAGAAGTTCTGACAAGGCGGAAAATAACGACGTTTGGCGATCAAGCTCCTGCGATTAAAAAAATGTCTTTTCAAGTCGTAATCTTGTCTTTTATTATGCTGTACACATGGAATTACTAATAAGGTTTGCTCAGTTACTCACAAAGATGCATTAAATATCTGAAGACACCTTTTATTTAACTGATTATATTTATTATATTAAATCCAATGGCCCCCTGTTTTTTGTTTCTGAAGCCGGGTTTGCCGTGCACTTTGTGCATTTTTGATAAGGATCAAGGGATGACACTGAAATATTTACGCCATTGATGAGGCATTTTGGCCCTGCAGTTAGACTTCAGTTGAAGCTGAAAACTGAACGGATGGTTTTGTTATTTTAGCATAATAAACTCTTTTTTTTTTTTTTTTTTTTTTTTTTTTCAACTGTTCCAATGTTTTTTTTTTTTCCGTGTTGTGAAGCAGAGGAAGAAGCCCTAAATAGCGCACGTCCTTCATGCTCAGGCTGAATGAGAGCCTCTGAGGTTAATGAGCACAATTGACTGAAGTGTTTTGTTATTCAGGAGATGGCACGCAAAATGAAAGTGTAACATGGGCGCGCTCGTCTGGAGCATCACGAAGAGCTGCGGTGGAGGCAGAAACTCATCCGAGGTTAATATGTGATTGTAATTTTCCAAAAGTTTTTGACAAAACCGATGATTCATTTCAGGGTCAACACACCTCTGAGTGGTTGTCACAGATGTACAGCACTTCTGTGCTTCTTCCTCTACAGTTTTGCAGCCAACCTGTTAGTTGAGAGTCCATATCTAAATAATGCTCAAACGTGGGCAGAGTGTGGCGGTAGGGTTGGGTGGGGGCTGGCGGTTTTCAACTCTCAGACGGGCATCTTCTGTAATCTTTCTGACAGGCTAAAATTGTTCTCAAGATGAGTAGATCCAGGACCATGCATGGACACCAGGGCAAAGGTAGTTTGCTGCGTGTTGTTGAACCCGCCCAACACGGACCCTGATCCTCTGCCCCCTGTGTGCTTCTCTCCATTTTCCTACGATCAACCTCTGAGTGCATCACGTGACTTCTTCTTTTTTTTTTCTTGCAGGAGTGCCTTCACAGCAGAGTGTACTTTTTACTGGAGAGTCTTTTCAGTTTACAAGCCCACTCTGACCAACTGGAGTCTCTATAAATCAATTTAGTCTGCATTCTTGAGAGCCGACGGTGGTCTTTGCAGAGGAAGAAATGAGCAGGGCGCTCATGTGTGTCTGCCAAAAAAAAAAAAAAAAAAACAGCAAGATGAGTGCTAAATGTTAAATGTTATTGCTTTTGAAGAGAGAAAATGCAATTCCCTTTCAGCAGCTGGCCTCTGCCCTGCCTGCTCTTATTTCCTATAAAGGAAATAAGAAGCTGATTTGGGATTTGGGGAGCAGCGAGAGACTGGCCTGTCACTACCTGTGGACAAACTGTGTGGGGAGGATGGCGGACAAAGGAGGTGATTAGTTGGACCGAGTGCTCATAATACAGTCCCGCGGGACAAGTGAGTCAGGGAGTTGGACATTGCATCTAGGTTCACTGGCAATTAAGAGTGCTAGGAGAGTCAAAGTGGCTTACTCTGATGCTCCGCCGCTCTGCAGAGAGCAGAGGGTCACTTTCAACCCCTATCAGTCCAAATGTGTGTCTTAATGCAGCCGTCCACACTGGCCAGATGAGCCGAGGAGGGAGCCAAGGGGACACAGCGGGGCCAGAGCGACACGGGAGGAGCTGTAATTGTCTCTGACACGTCCACTGGCTTCCCTCCCAGATTACTTGATATATACATTTTTCTTCGTGCCCTTGTTATCCTCGGACCCTTAATGAATTATTTATTACAAGAAGAGTGAAAGAGGACGAGAGCATTTCCCCTCATAGTAAACATACCAATAAAAAGGGAGATGAGTGCAATAAAATGATATTGATGGGATCACTTGCCCTTTAACCAAAATGGCTCTTAAAGTAGGCCGAGCACCATTTTAAGTTTAAAAAAAAAATCTCTTTAAATGGATGATTATTGAGGATGCTTTGATGTAAAATGCAACGGTCCAGGTGGCTACGCTAGCACACTTTATTTCATGTTAATTGTTACATCTCTGATCTCACAAAACATGCAACCATGTTAGCTGCTGCTGCCATGGTAATAACAGAAATTTCCCAAAGCTGGGAAATACGCTATATACACTATATAGGGTGCCAGCGTATATGGTGGAATTCACCCGTGCACACGCCAACCTGACAGTCAAAGAAAAGCCATCATATCTTGCCCAGCAGTCCAGCCCTGGGACAACTCCGGCCATTTTTTTAGGCTTGCTTTTTCCTCCGCTTTCAGTCCACAAGACAAGCAAGCTTACAAGACGCAAGGCGGCAGTGCCTGGAGGGGGAACATTTTCCAATTTACCAGCAGCACATTCATGAACACTCTCTCATCTAAAAGCCCTCAGAGAAATCTGCTCTGCACTTTACAGCTTCCACAATAATGTAAGAAATAAGCGTCGCAAAATGAGGAATAAAGCTCTTTGTTACGTCTCATTGAGGAGGAAGCTTCATAGGATATCAGGTTTGAAATTGAACGGCACTCGAGGCCTGCTCTCGTGGAGCACGTGCGCTGTACGGTGTACTCCGAGGTGTTAATTTACAGGCTTCTTCTCAATGATTTTCACGGCTCCGCTGTGAAAAAAATACTAAATGTGCTCCCTCTCGTGCAGCCACTCAGTCGGATGTTTGTGCTCCTGGAGCTCTGGTCTTGCAGAATCTTCTGGAAAAGGGGCAGCGATACGGCTGCACAGAGTGCTGCTAATTAAAGTTGTACATAATAATAAAAAGAAGAGGAGCCATTAATATTTGATCAAAGAGCAGCTAAATTGAAACATGTTTGCATCAATTAATCATTCCCCAGATGCCATTTATCAGCCTTTTCCATTGCAGCATCAGAGCAATCCTGCAGAGGAGCTGTGCATAGCCAGAACCATCACTCATCGTGTCTCGCTTGCTCTTAGAGTCTGCACCAAGTCCGCGGCCAAGTGATTAAAACACCGCTGCTGCTGAGCACTGGAGGCTTTGCTCACAATCTGCTCTGAAAATTGGCTGCAGTCTGTGCCGCCAAAACCTGATTACCATGTTTTCTACGAGTTATTGATATTCTCTGAACTTCAATGGGGCTGCGGGGCGTTTCATAACCGTGTGCGGCTGCACTTTCACTTATCGGGTTGTTCGGTTCAATCACTGTCAGGTTACCTCACGAGGAGACAGACGCCCACCAGCGCATTGTGATCAATACGGAACAGACTTTAAAACAATGTGTGTGTGTGTGTGTGTGCGTGTTTACTGCTCCTGGGACGGTTGGCTTGCTTAAATCCATCATTTGGCAAAAATATTGCCAAGAAGCAAGTTCTAACTCCCGACCTGTCATCCCAGCCCGGTCCGGTACCGTCTAGGGTTGTACAAAGAGCTCCAAAGCTGCCCTGCTAGCATGAACGTCAGTTCAGTCAGTACAGAGTCCACCAATAAGAGCCAATGATGAATCCAACCGTATGCTGGGTTAACCGGGTTAGAGTTCAGCTCCTATTAGTGAAACCACAAAAAAACTCATCTGTGTCTTTACCTCCACAAATTGAAACTGAAACATGAGATGAGTTCTTTTTTTGTTTCTTAACTATTGACAATCCAAACCTAACTGAAAAAGCTGTAGCTGTACTAGCGGAACACCGCAGCAGACGCAGGAACGCACGGCAGTCCCAAACACATAGTTTTGTGAATAGAAACATTGAATTTTCGAGAAAAGAAAAATCAAAACAGTTTGAAAGAGAAAAGAATTTCCTCCAAAGAAACAAACCAGCAAGCGGAAGGCCTGATGGCTCGATGGACACGACGCTAAAGAAGACTAAAGTCATTTATGTTGGTGACAGTTTCTAGGACAGCGACCTACGCTTTCATAGAGAAGACAAAAAAAAAACGTGTTGTTTGTTCTGCGTGAAGCTTTTTTTTTGTCTGTCGCAGTCTCTGACTTCCACATCCACCTCTCCCCGTTGCCTAATGGCAGATGTATAATTGCAGTAAGGTCGCGACAAAGACGGTTGTTTGTAATTGTGTGTTGCCTTCATAACGCTGCTATCCAAATGTGTTATTTAGTTCAGATTAATGACTGTGCGATGTGGCGCAGGAAGCGGAACATCAATAATTTTCTACATAAATGATATTTTCATTACTGCGGTCGCCTTTAATATGCTTCCTGAGTGGAGCGTCCCTCCCGAGGATAAGGTCGAGACGAACGCCATGAGCGGACGAGTCACCTCGGTCTAATCTGTCTGGAATCAGAGTCCTCGTCTTTAATTAATCCTTTAGGACCCTCGTGGATATTTATGTCTGTGTTCAAGGTTTTGGAATTCCAGCAGCATCCGTTCTAATAACTTAGAAAGGCTCCTCTCTGGGAGAAGAAGAAGGTTAAGAAGAGGAGCTCAGGCTAGAGTGTGGATGAACATCTGGTTAATCCAGGCAGGATTAGATCTGCTCAGACAGACGCTGGCGATTGAGGGCCCAGCCGAGGAAATGTTGCATCATCTTTATCTAAGATGATCCCGGTCCTGTATCTTGGTCAGCAACTCAGCTCTCTGGATATCTGGATATGCATCATGTGATAACCCCCCCCCAGGAACCTAACCCAATCAATCCTGCTTTCAATTCCGACCTTTTAAAGCGAAACTGTGAGTCGTGCCGACGGAGGTGCCCTGGCAAAAAGCCTCGGGTCGGATTATGAATTAAACATAAAATTTAAGAGCACAAATAAGACATCCCTCAGGGGGTGCAGGGGTATCTGTCAGGCTCCATCCCGCGCTAATGAACGGCTCTTAAATGTTCACAACAACAGACAAAACACCGAAACAAATTCAGCAGCAGAGAACAGACCAACAGTTTATCAGGTGATTGAGGCTGAAGTCTGTCCGGACCACAGCGTGGCATCGCCGTGGAGGCATTATTGCAGAGCCTTTCGCTTCTTTCACACGTTGTCCGGCTGAAATGATCAAATGTTCTAATAATCAGGTGGGGGTGGGGGGGACTGTTTAGAGTGTTCAGAATCTTTGAGGGGTGGGGCTACGTGCTGGGGAACGCTGATTGGTGGATTGGTACTTGCGCCAGTAATCTTTTCAAAACTCTGAGGTGTGGTGGAAATGCCAACTACACAGTTTACTAGAATTATTTTAACCCAGGTAAACATTTAAAGCTGTAAAAGTAAAAACCAACGATTTCAACGTAAACTGTTTTTGAAATAAAGATGTGCTACTACAAAAGAGCACTAATTGCATTAAAAGAAAATACAATTACATGTGAAAGACGTTATATGGATTTTTTGAGCCTTGATTTTGAGCCAAATCAGAGATGTTATTAGTTCAGGGAGCTTTCAGAGCTGTGTAATATTTAATCAGTCCTGATTTACATTCCTGCACCGGTAATTCCCCAGATTTCACAGGTGATTACGAGTTTCTGGAGCCAACGTTCACCATTAATCTGAAGGTTTCTGAAAAGACGTTTTGCTGTTTTTTTTTTACCCTTCTTGGAACAATAAACTCGTAATTCTATCCCCTTTTGCCTTTTTCCCCTCTACGTTCGTATTTTGCAGCCATCATTAAGCCGCCATGTGGCCACAATAAGTCACTTTAATGGCCACAGAGTACAACGGGTCACGGGGGCGTGGGGGGGCAACTTTACTATGATTACATATCAGCTTAGTTTTTTTTACTCACACATGCGCGTAGTCAGAACAGAGCGATTCAGAGAGGCGGAAGGTCTTTCCTGACAATCACAAGTTCATTACCAGTAATTACACCTGGTTAATTACTGGTTATCCTCCTCCGACATCCTGTTTACGCAGCTCTAGGAGATCCATGACATTCAGGCCCAATGAGACACCAATGCTAGCTTAGCAGCACGCTGCCATATTAGTTTGGAACTTTAAGAATTGTCACTGAAAAAGAAACTTGCACTAGCCAACAAACCCAGTTATCACTTCACTGCGTCTGCAGATGGAGCTTCAAATCAAAGGAAATCATAAGAGAAAAGGTCCCTGCCGCTCTCGTACCCTCTCCAAACAACAGTTTTAGCGTTTGATTTGATCAAACTTTGAAGGTCAGCCTACTAAAGAGGGCATGTCTTCACCAAGCGCGGCTTTGCCAGCAGGAAGAGGAAGGAAAGGCAAATACTGGAGAAACATCACAGGATTAAATACAGCATGTCAGAAGCTATAAATGCACTTTTCTCTATCTTGGAAGCAGAGCAGGAGAGGTGAAAGCCGCGCAAAAAGAACATAAACACACCATCTGACAACCCCCTCGCTCTCTGCCTGCCTTCTTACGTCGACTCTCCAGCCAGGACCCCAGTCGACTGCAGCTCGGCCCCTCTCAAAGATGCACCTCTGGGGGTCTCGTAGCCCCAGGCCAGACCTCTCCCGGCTTAAGAGGCAGCTGCGGTGCTGCTGCATCATTCAGCCGGCAGGATGAGAGGCTGGTGTCACAGCCAGCAGCAGAGGGAGAGGAAGCACTGAAGCTAGCAACATGCTAAAAGGCTACACTGATGCAGCCGGTCAGCCTGGCCCTACTTTACCCCCCACTGCAGCCAAGTTAAACATTTATTTGCCTCCTTCTTAAGTGAACATTGGGTTTCTTTCCTCATCAGGTGTTAGAAACTAGGAGGCATGACAACAAGGACCACAGCTTTTCCTCCTCACGGTCTGCACTACGTTCTCTTTAGGAGGAGAAAAGCATTCCCAGGCTGCAGTTCTAACATTTAGTTAGACTTTTATCATTTTTATGCAAATCTGCGTCTTTATAGCCCCCAGATTTATTGCGAGGAAGGCCACCTCTTTTACATAACTTGTGATTAGCCAAAAATTCTCATTGCTGGCAGCAACATAGAGCAAATAAAGAGATGCAGGAATCAGGGCCTCCCTGCTTGAGTTATGACGCCCTGGTAGCATATGGCCACTGATTTCAAATATTTATGCACATCACGGTGTTCAAATCTATATATTTACTGTCAGGGTTTCCATATGCCGCGATGGGATAGAGTCCTACTGGGACCCTAAACGGGATAAGTTAGTATACAGTATGATATTGATGGATGAGTGGTTGCCGTGGAGCTTCCCCGAGGAGAAGATATATATGTTGTAGGAATGACAGACAATCTGTTCTTACCAGTGCGGAGGGAGCAGGTGAAATCAGGGGATGGGGGTAAGGGGTGTTCTCAGGTTTGACAGTGTCAGTGTAAAAACATCTGTGAAAAACAGTCGTACAGACTAGAGCAGCTCAGAGATGTTCCAACCATACCTCACTCATCGCTTCCTGTTTCAAACGCCGTCAGTCTGCTGCGTGTACACAGAGCACGAGGCGCTGCAGACTGGAAACACTGGTTTAGGTTTGGAAGTGTAACCACTGTAATTCTGTAATTCACTAGTGGTTTTCACACAAGGATAATTTGGTTAAAGTGGAGACAGACGGTCTGGATCTACAAGGTTCTGTCACAGCTGCCGGTCTGCTCCGACTCTCGCCCTCCCCTCTCTGCCTGACCTGCACCTCATTCCCGATCAGGTGCACTTGCTTCTCATCTGTATTCAGCAAGGTTACTTATACCACTGACTCTGAGAGACTCATTGCCAGATCGTGTGTGCTTTCATGTTGTATTTGTGGACTGATTTCTGGATTTGGTCTCTGCCTGTATTTGACCTGATTCTGCTGCAACGTCCCGGTAAATCTGACTGCCTGTTCTGTACCCGACTATGAGATTGCCTGATCTTCTGCCTGGAATAAATCTCGGTTTTATTCAATGTTTGTGTCGCTTTCTTGGGTCCTACACTGAAACCTGACAGGTTCTGGCCGTTTGGTCAAGGTTGATGCATGTAACCCCGCCTCCAGCTCCCCCACTGACCCCCGTTGCTGATGGAAGAGGTGAAACCAGATGAGTATGTAACAGATCCGAATGCGTTGATATGCAGAAATGGAGACCCGATTTCGGTTGTGATATGTGTCAAAGAAGACTTGAGGAAAACAAACAAAAACTAGGACAAAAAGCTGATTTCAATCAGAGCCAAACTTTAGAAGACAAACCTCGGATGGGAGCACGCTGAAGCAGTGGCAGACATGCAGCCATAGCCTCCCATAATTAGGGCTAAGACAGTAATTTAGCCAAAGCAGGGGAACAGCGTGGCGAAGTATGCTTGACTGCGTGAAACCCTGGCCCTCCGGCGCCCCTGCATGGAACCATCTGCTAGCTGGTCTGACCGAAAAGAACCAAAAAATGCACAACCCCCTCGCTCTCTGCCTGCCAAAGAAGCCGTCTCCATGAGTCCCCGATCCGTTGCATCAGGGAGAAGTAACGCAATCATTTCCACAGCAACGCCACTCTCAAGTGAGGCGAGATGTATCATAGCGGGAAATCTGGCGGCGAGAAAAAAAGCCAGTGGTGTTACAGCCAATCCAACTAACAAGGAGGGCAGCACCTGAAGGCTCGTATCGCCGTCTGTGCTGTCGGCGTCTTCATGAACATGTCCCAGGGTGGCGTGGCACCATTTACCTTGCTTCGCTAACAGGCTCCCAGACTTCTTTATATATAAAAGGCTTCACCAATTTGAGGGAAAAGGAGTGCAATTTGAAATTGTTAGAGAGATTTTAATTTCCCACGAGAAACACCTATGCTAGTATTCAATTATTCAAACTCAGATGGAGCCTGAGTTTTTGCGTACGACTCTGTTGTTAAAATGCCTGGCTCATTACAGGACACCTGCCCTCGTGTGGCGGATGCGTAGGTAGCAAGATGTCCGTGCAAACCCCAGAGTTAGATGCTCTAATCAGCACCGTGAGGTAGCGGGTGGCTGACAGAGACAGTGAAGTTAGAGTGACTGAGGGAGCCGAGCATCCTCATTAAATTGGGTGTCTCAGGCTGCGCGGCAAGGACGGACCCTTTGATTTGGTACCAGAGTCGGGGACAAAGGCAGCCCAAAAAGGCTCCCTCACGGCTGTGATTAATACTGGAGGAGCTGAGACTTCCCCGCGCCTTTTTGATCACATCATATCTGTCACTGTGGCCTGAAAAATGAATAAATCAATAAAAACACAGTATGGTAATAGGAAAAGCAAATGCCGCCAGCGCAATTATGCAACAATGGAGACGAAAGGAAGAGAGTAAACCCTGCTGCAGGCGGCGCTCGCTCTGCTCAGGTCCGTGAACGCTACAGATACGTCAGTCACAGATGATGCAAGAACCGTCTGACTATTTTTACCCAAGCAGAGACAAATCAGAATTTTTAAACAGTTTAGTCCACTCTGTGCATCAAGACAGGGAAGGAATGTTGCCATGAAAAGTAAGAAGATGGAGGTTAGCTGGGGGCACTAGCAAGAAAAGAGGATTGTGTGATTGAAATTAAACCTTTATTACCTGTGTGTGTGACCTGTAAACTGTCGGCCTGACTCCCTGAAAGCATCCGTGACCGTGACACACAGCACAACACAAAGCCCACCTGGTTCTTCAGTCTTCTTCTTCACCCCTGTAATGCCTGGTAGAAGCGTGCACGTCCTCCTCGGCTCCACTGCGATGCACTGATGGCTCGACAATGCTGAAAAACAAGCAGGACTCAGTTCAGCTCCTGTCTCTGGACGGATCAGCTCTCAGGTCTGAAAAGCAAATAACAACAGGGAAAAATACAGAGTGTGTTAACCCTGGAGGAGTAATGGTACCAGAGTTTAAAAATACTGCAGCGCTAAAGTGTATCATTATTTCTCTGGGTTCATATTTGCAGGCCTTGTTTGGAAATGTGACCCCTCATGGTGGGAAATGGCAGATTTTAACCGCTGCTCTACACCTAATGTGGATTTTTTTTTGTTTATTTTTTTATCTCTGTTATTCAGATGCTTTTACAGACTTAATTTTCAAAACAGGAGCAGATATTTTGAGAGCCAGGAGCCGTAATGAGCAGCATTAGTAACCTATCATGTACCAGGGTCACGTTTAGAGGAACTAGACTTCATTGGTTTATTAACGGGCAAACACGGTTGGATAGAGCTGCTTTTCTTCTTCCATCTTCATGTATGATGTAAGCTACATCTATAGCTCGATCTCATCAAGATAGCAACTAAGAACAGAATCTTGTTTTCTCTTTAAACCCATCCATCCATCCATTTTCTATACCTGCATTATCCAACTTTGGGTTGCAGGGGTCTGCTGGAGCCTATCCCAGCTGTCAAGGGGCGAGAGGCAGGGTACACCCTGGATAGGTTGCCAGCCTATCGCAGGGCTAACACAGAGACAGACAAGCACTCACACATATGGTCAATTTCAATTGCTCAATTCACCTAACAAGCATGTTTTTTGGACTGTGGGAGGAAACCGGAGTGCCCGGAGAAAACCCACACATGCACAGGGAGAACATGCAAACTCCGCACAGAAAGGCCAGAGCCGAGATTTGAACCCCGAACCTTCTTGCTGTGAGGCGACAGTGCTAACCACTGCACCACCGTGCCGCCTCTCTCTAAACCTAGCCGAACCTTTTTTTTCCTTCTTGTATCCAGGTTTATTGGCATCTGGATATTGAGTTAGCATGTTGAACTGGAGACCATGTGTCTGATGTGGTTATTTCCTCAGAGCCATTAAAGCAGGTTTACACGAGTGGTCAGGAGACTTTCTGATCACAAATAAAGAATCTAATGTGATTTGCAAAGAGAGCCGTAGATCTGGCGGAATGATGTTTGAAAGTGTAAACAAACGCAGAGCTTTTAATCCCTGCAGCCTTTTAACGGGTCACTTTAACAGGGAGTTGTGATTTTAGCCATTGTTTTATTAGGTATAGTGTTCAGCACAGAGATTACATTCACACAGTCCTGTGAACATGTGTGAGCACCCACACAGATGAGGAGGACAGCTCTGTTTCTGTGGCCGTTGGAAAATGATTACTGAGATGAAAGCAGGCAGAAAACGAGGGAAACGGTGTCATCCAGGCTAACGTTTCGGCTTGTTAGCGCTGGATGGATTTTAGTGATCAGCCCCCCCAACCGGTTCACATGTGGATTCGACCAGGAAAAGCCTATTGCTCCAGAAAGGACCAATCAAGCTGCGATCAGGGATAAGGGAAAAATGCCACGTTAGTTTGCCTGAATGATTAGAACGCAGCCGCGGTGGTGTGTTGGTATTCACACAGCGTTTACATATTTTTTAATACATTATGTATATTATTGCATTTGGCTCTGGGGGATTTGATTAAACAAGTGCTGAAGTGCTGCACAAATCTTGACACATACTTGGCAGGTGGGTGCTACATGCTCTGTATGCTAATCTCTCCTCCACTCGGAAATAACACGCGCAGGGCCAAACGTGAACACGGCGCACATTGGCACCTGCCGTTTCAGGACATTCTGTCATTACACTGTCGCACGTCTACTTAAACAAGTTTCTCCTGAGCTCTCTCTGTGCTTTTTTATAATCTCGGAGGGTTTTATCATAATAAGGCGAGTATGTCGTTACAAAGTGCGAAAAGAATTACCCCCCCTCACACACGCACACGCACACACACCCATCCTCATTGAATAACAAAGGAGCAGCTGAAAATATCATATTGAAGGTGTGAAAATAGATTTTATACATTTTATTTGATTAAGACTCGTCCCAGGGGAGCCGTGCAGCTCCTCACTGCCCACCATTAAACGGGCGAGCACTGGGAGGATCAAAAGAGCTGGAATAAAAGCACAGATCCTGGAATAATTATCATCCTTCTTTAACACTGGAGCCTCACATCACTCTGCACGGGGACATTTGGAGACAGCTGCACCATCTCAGGTCGCTGCTTTGTTATTTACTGGTTTCTTAATGACTGTTACCTCAAGGACGTTCTCTTGGAAGGACAGACTTTACTGGATGGTTATGGTGGAGAACAAAATCCTTCTTTTTTTTGTTCTCCATGTTGGCCGTGGATTCACGAGGCGCTCGCCAAAACAATAAAAGCTCAGATGCACATGGATGCATTCAAAGGAAATACAATCAGAGTGGGCAGATGCAGGAAACAAGGACATGAATCAGTCCAAATACCCCCTAATCCTGTCGCAGGAGCCTGCCTGGCAGCGCCGGCTCGCGCCTGAGCGAGGATGCAGGAATGCAGCATCCAGGACCGTGATGCCCCGCAGCCAAGGCGAAAAGGGGGGGTAGGGGGTGGAGGGGCAACGCTAGCTACAGCACCAGAATGTTCTGCTAACAACCACAGCCCTCTGGATGCCTTTGGTAGAGTGGAACAGATGACCGCCCTTTGCACGTGTGGGTTTATGAGTGCCGTTACTCTCGTTTGTTTCATGGAAATATGATGCCATCTTTTCTGTGTGGAGTTCTCTGCGTGTACATGGTTTTTTTTTAAATAGTGCTTTATAATATTTCTTTTCTAAACATTTTTAATTCAATTCCACTTTATTGTTATGGCGTCTGCTGCAATCAAGGCTTTCTTTAAGCCCAACCCAAAGTTTGACCCCCAATCAAGCAAGGTAGGCAGGAAAAATCTCTAAACTAAAAACTCTAAACTAAAAAAAAAGTGTCCAAAGTAGCCAAAAAGGAAACACAGGCAGAAGATAACCACAGAAAATAGTAACAGTCCTGAGGAAGAACGTGCTTTCCACAGCAGGTTTGATCTGGGAAAAACCCAGAAAAAAGACAAAAGCTGAAAGGTGACCGCTGACAGTTCTGCTGCATTAACAATAAATCAGGAGGAAGTTGAAATGTATTCCGAGATGTCACACTTTTCCCACAAGCGCTCACAAAAGCTTCGTGAAATTTCCTGTGAGATTCTAAAATAACGCTGAGTCGAGTGGAGCGCTCGCTGCAGCCTGTGTCTGTGTAAATTACACAAGTGACGCTCCCCTCGTCTTATTTTCTCAGCTCACGAAACAGCGACAACCTCCAGACTCACACCAACAGGAGAAAAACAGCCTTGTATCCGCTGGAATGACACCAGGCTATGAGGTAATATTTAGGAGATGATATAAATGCCGTTCTATCAGTTGTAAAGTCCCACTGGGGTGTTTGGTGGGTTTAATTGGGGAGAATTCCTGCAAGTCTTCAAGATGAAGTCAGAAAGTTCAAGTCTGAAATCCAAAGTTTCTTCAAAACACATTCGCAGAAGCTGAAAATAACAGTCAAACCTAGCTAATAAGCTCATCCTCTCAGTGATCAGAAGCCTTTTTTTTTACATTCTTTTCTTGAGGAAACTGTGTTTTTCCCTCCTCATTGTCATGCTGCCCCAGTGTTTCCCAGCATTCTCCTCTGTGGACACTCCATAAAACAGGACTGAGCTGCTGTAGGCACTCTCCTTCTCCTCCTCCTCCTTCTCCTCCATTTACTCGCATTTACTCGCAGTGGCACCCGGTCATCATGGCAACGGTGAAGTGTCTGGCAGTGCCGGTCAGGTCCAGACTGGTCCAAGCTAGAGCAGTCTGCTGGATGCCGTGGTGCTGTGTTTAATTAGGCCTGTCCCGCTGAGACGCTGCTGTTTATTTCCCCTGTGACAGTCTGAGCCGATCTCCACACAGCAGCCAGAGACGAAGGCGCAGGGACGATTATTATGCACATCCATCGGCTCTGTCAGAGAGACTTCACTGCTGCCGTATATTTACCGCTGATTTCATTCCGCGCACAGGTTTACGTTGGAGCGAGACGGTGTAGAATCTCATCTCAGCCACCTCCTGGTCTTTGTCTGTGCTCACATTCTTCCTGGTAAGGCGCTGTTTCAGAAGCCGAGCTGACTGAGCGCATAACTTGATGTTTGCGATCAAATATCAAATGAATTATGCCACATGTGCACAAGGATGCAAATCACATCATCAAATCAGTGGCTGTTCACACTGATGCGCACAGTCAGTATTCGCACGTCTGCGCTATTAATGTGACCCCGTTGCTAAGTTTCATATGGAAGAAAAAGAGGCTAACAAGTAGCCTGGTGAAGCACGACAGTGATCCCATTCCAGAGTAGTGGCCGTGAACTGCAGAGGGAGGACTTTCACGTTTTGGCGACCAAACTACGCTAATCCAATCAAATGTGCTAGAATGGATTTTGTATGAAAGAAAAACCAGTATGTAGCCCTTCATGGAACAAGAAGACAGCTGCAGCAGCCCTGAACGTCTGAAGTTAGATTGTTATCGTGCACAGAATCCTAAAAAAAGCAGGAAAACTAACAATGCTTGTGTGTGTGTGTGTGTGTGTGTGTGTGTGTGTGTGTGTGTGTGTGTGTGTGTGTGTTCCCATGACTGGGTCTGCATCCCTCTGAGAAATACACAAAAATGCTTTTATTTATTTTTTTTAATTATTAAGTAATGAATATGTGTCAATAAGCAGGTTAAATGTTACCTCGTGTTTGGCCAACGGTTGTTTGGAATCGCTCATATAAATGCGAGCATCATCAGCGTATCGCAGCAGCCAACTCTGTAAAGTATGCTGCAGAGGCACAGATTATTTTTACTTTTTAATACATCTCTGACACTTCTGGGTGGTAACAAAAATACATTTTCTTGAAAAAGAAACACGCTCGGCTCTGTGATACAGAGCTGCGCTATCTCTGTTGTAAGAGCAGCTACATGTCAGACGGGGGAAAGGGCAGGAGATACGTCTCCCTGGAACAAAAATCAATTTTGCAGAGGAGAAAAGTAAGAATTCGTCTGACAGGAGCTTTGCAGTATTCCTGTCGGGCAGAAACTCTTTTCCTCACATTAGCTGCTTAAATGAAGTGTAAGTCCAGAGAAGAGCTTAATCACTGGACACGTCTGCTGGGTCTCTATGCGACTGGAAGAAGCAGCTGGTCAGCACAAAATGGAGGCAGAGATGGATTGATCGTCATGCTGCTTCTGGTCCCGCTTTTCCTGTGTGCGCGTTAAGCTGCTTAGCTAAACAAATTTCTCCTCCATGCTCTCCTCACTGGTTTCCACCCTGTTTTTCTTCCCCTGTCGTGTTTCAGCGGCTACAAATTGAGAACAATGCGAACACATGGCATCTTAGAAATCACTCTGACTAGTCTGGTGCCTGAAAAAACTGTGAAAGTAGGACTGGCAGAGCCGCTACTGGATCCTGCCAGGTCCTTTTATTGATTGCAAAAACCTGCACGCACGCACACACACACACACGCATGCACACACACGCTCGTATTTCTACCTTCGTGACTTTCAGAGACATAGTACGTTACCCAGCTCCATACCTGATGCATCGTAAATAACCCCTAACCCTGACCCCTGACCGTAACCCTAAGATAAACCTAATTCTTACCTCACACACTTAAACACACACACTTAAAGAGCAAGGGCTGATTTTCTGCTTTCAAATAAGAACATGTGCTGATTTTTCCCCTTTTCTTGTCAGAAACCTCAGCCTTTATTATGTGGTAGGATCAAATAGGTGTCTTTTCATACATTTACATCAACATCCAGATCATTTATTTAACGTGTGAATTGGTTTGGCAGCTCCAGGTGTTATCAAAGACATTTATTCTTTCGGTTATTATCCCTGTGGGCGGCGAGATTAGAGGCAAACTCATAACTTGATAAATGGGAAAACAATTCCTCTTTGGGCTCATTGGGCTCCACGTATGTAAAAGAATAATTCATGAGCGGCGCTTCTTTAGAGATTGGAGGTCACATGATGTTACTGCGTCTGGGTGATAAAGCGACAAAGCTGAAAATAGAAGGAATTCTTCTGAAGTGCTGAGATCAGTTGTGTATGAAGTGTAATGAGGGACCTCCTCGTCACCATCACCTGTGATAGACGCGTTGGCCTGTAAACCGTGAGGCTAACGGCGATAACTCACCGTGAGATATTTATGGTAGTAATGTGTTTAGGAGGAGCTCGTTTATCTGGCAGCATGTATGCGTGACTGAGGAGGACGGAGATTAGCCGCAGAGTCGGCGTGACCTTTGCTGCCATCGCCTCGTCTGTTGAACTCTGGTGTTTTTCTCCTGCGAAAGGAGGGAACGTGCACGGAGGAAGGTCCTTGGCAGCCAAGACGGGAAAGAATCATCGCAAAGCCAAAGTATTCGATGATTAACCACCGGAAGTTTTGGCCAGTGTTAGCGCTGGAGTATGTAAACAGTGTCAGAAATTTGTTCGCTTTGGTCTGTCGTTTCAAAGCGTAAACGCACGTACAAGAGAGGGTGAGAAGTGTGCATGTATTCAGCCCCGCGATCCCAAATCAGGTGAGAAGAGTTCAAAGTGACGGTGTTTGCATTTAGGATGACTGAAGTAAAGACAGCAGAAGAGAAAGAGTGACAGGCCCGAGCAAACGAGCGCAGAATGATCAAGCTGCTGACTGGAAGAGGTGTCTGTGTGCAGCGATGGGAGCGGGGCCTGGGGGAGGATTAATGGGACACCAGGAAAGAGGCAGTCGCTTACATTCCGTTAATCATGACCATTTCACTCGTGTCTGCTAATGGGTTTTTTTTATGTCGTATTTACAGCAGATCGGGGCGTAATCAAGGCAGCCGCGTCATAATTAAACATTAACCTTTATTCCTTTATTACCTGAGGTGCAACTTCAGGCAGCAGCAATAAGGAACCAGTATGCCGTAATCACACCGACGGGCTTGCCACTTTCATTTGGAAAGGTTTTATTTTTTTTCCGGTTGCCTACTTGAGGGTAATTAGCATATTTCTCTCCTGTGATGAGGAGCCTCCCTGACACTGCACGAGTAGCAAGCGGCGCCATTAGAGAGATGATTGGCGACTCCCATGTTAGGTCTGACGGTGGTGCGTCATGATTAGGGCAAGTGAACACAGATGAGGGAGTTAGCGTGTGATGTCAGTGATGTCACCTGCCTATGCTGTATTATGTTTGCTCTCTTTTATTCTCTCTGTCCTGTCTCCCTCTTCTCCTCGTTTACCCAGCCAGCTTTCAGCAGGTTCCTCCTTGTAAGCTTGGTTCTGCTCAAGGTTTCTTCCTGTTAAAAGGGGTTTTTTCCTTGCCACTGTGCACTTGCCACTGT